>VKOC01018872.1:0-27234 GCA_009364415.1 Spea multiplicata | reverse complement strand
TTTTTTTTTTTTTTTTTTTTCTTTTTCTTTCTCTTATTTCCTTCTTTCTTCACTGCTAACTACTAGTATCAGTTCGCACAATAAATATATTAAATAATGTCATCAGTATAGATTTTTTTTACACATAAATACTTTAGGAAGTAGAATACTACTGGATAACATATTCAGTTTGCACAACTATCTTTCTCACTACTAATAATCCCTTTTTACTTTAATTAACAGACTTAATATAGATTTTATGCATAATTTAGACACCATTGCACCTTACTAAAGAACTGTTGCACATAATACTTGCTATGACTTCTTTTATAATATGGATTTAAATTTTTTATGCACACTGGCTAACTTTTAAAAGGGTCTGGGTATTCGTAAATCTGTCATCATGTTTTGATGAATCTTTACCTTATTGCATCCTTATTAAGACATGATTCTAATTGAGACGTACTCTATAGATAAGATCTTTATATACTATATTTGAATGTTCTATACATGTATATATTGAATGTATTGTGATCAAGGCTGTAATTTCCGAAAAGACCTGGGAGCTAAGTAGAAATAATTAAGGGAGGAAAATTTAAGTTAATTTTTATGTTACTATTGGTAATTGGTGTATAGTTTACACCTAATATACAACTACGATATATCATCTCTATACAGTGCCTTCTCTACATAACGCTGCTACTGAGACTGAGGAAGTAAATTTATAATAGAAATGAGCAAGTATAAAGGGAAAGGAAAAAGGGCAAAAGGAAGAAATACTATGTAACTGGTTTTTTTTTTTTCTTTTTCCTTACAATATAAGACTCATTCACCGGTCTCAAGGCTTTCCATTATTTCTAACTAGGTTTCCATCTCTTCTCCTCCTTTCGGTTCTTTTGAACCTAAGTATGTATCTTGATAATTTGGCTATTACTGAGATGCATTTGTTGAGTCTATTTATGTTACGTCGCACTTTCGGGTGCATTCTTGTTTTGTTTTTTTGCTCCTGTGTTGGAGTATATTTGTTGAGTCTTCCTTTTCAATATGTTTATGTATGTTTTAATATGATTTGTATTTCTGTTAAGGTTTTTTACGGTTTGAGAGATGGAGCTGGGGTTTTAGGCGGAAAAACAGAGGGGCTATATAAATTTTGCAGGTGGGCCAGGGCCGGCGTGATAGACCAGAAAAGTTCTTTTTTCTATTTTCATTTAAATGGGTCTTAAATGTGTTTCGGTCAACACCCAAGGTCTAAACTCGCCTGAAAAACGTAGTAGAGTTTATGCGTGTCTAAAGAAAGAAAGGATTGATGTAATATTTTTTCAAGAAACGCACTGGAGGACTATTGATAAATTAAGATGGGGGGGAAGATCCTTTCCTTATACCTTTCATGCTTCATTGCAAGATAAAAAAAAAAAGGGGTAGCGATTTCCTTTTCAAATAACATTAACATAGAAACATCATATATAGAAGAGGATGCAAATGCTTGCTACCTGATATGGGTTGGTACATTAAACAATATAAAATATACACTAGTTAATATTTATTTTCCTAATAAGGAGCCCCTTACACATCTTAAAATTATTTTGGATAAAGTTGAACAAATAAAAACAGGGATTCTTATTATCGCAGGAGATTTTAACTGTATATTAGATGTATCAATGGATAAAGAAATTGGTAAGCATAAACAAATTAATAAAAATTTAAAAAAGAGATCTAATTCCTTTCGTAATACTATAGATAAAGCCAACCTTTATGATTTATGGAGAGTTAAGCACCCTTCTTTAAGAGATTATTCTCATTATTCAAATGTACATAAGACATTCTCTAGAATCGACATGGTCTTTGGTGACCTTAGAGCAATTAACCAAGTTGAACGGATACTATTGAGGGAGAACATCTGGTCTGATCATAGTTTAATTTTTTTCGATCTTAAAGATATTTGGGGTCCAACTTTGTGTACAACATGGCGGTTGGATGATTCGCTCTTGCTTTCAGCAAAAAATAGAGAAATTATTTCCAATATGACAAAAAGATTTTTTCAAGAAAATAAGGCAGGTCAAACATCCCAAGGGATACGCTGGTGTACATATAAGGCGGTTGCCCGGGGTTTTTTTATTAAGATTAAAAAAAATATGTTAGCAAAACGGGAGAGCTCGTTAAATGAGCTATATGTGTCCTATTATAATCTGATGAAAGATCTTAAATCGGACCCCACACAAACTGGTATAAAAGATATTGTAAGTCTTAAAGACAAAATTAACCAGAAAGAATTGGAAAAGACCAGATACTGTATGGAAAAATTAAAATTAAAATTTTATCATAAAAGTAATAGACCGGATAAATTAATGACAAATCTACTTAAAAAACAAAGGGCCAAAGAAAGAATTACGAAGATTGTAACACAAGGTAATATACGAATGTCCCCTGAAGATGTTGCAGAGGGGTTCAGATTATATTATAATTCGTTATATAATATACCATCAGAAACTAATGAGGCAGAGGTAGAGACATATTTAAAATCGATAAATTTTCCAGCTTTAAACCAAGAACAGAGAGAAACATTACATAGGCCGTTGCAAAGGGAAGAACTAAGTGTAGTGATTGATAAACTACAAAGAGCTAAAACACCTGGGCCAGATGGATTCACAAACTTGTTCTATAAGACCTTTAAAAAAGATATTATAGATCGAATGTTAGATATGTTTCATGAAATCACGACCATAGGCTATTGTCCAAAAGAATTTCTACAGGCCAATATCCTACCAATATTAAAAAAAGATAAAAATTCGGAAGACATAAAAAATTACCGCCCTATATCATTAATAAACGTTGATACAAAGTTATTTTCGTCGCTACTCGCGGAACGATTAAAACCTATCTTGCAGACTCTGATCCATCCGGACCAGGTCGGCTTTGTGTCTGGTAGAGATGCGGCAAATAACATTAGATGTCTAGTGGATATATTGGACTATGTAGAAAAGCAGAAGTGCCCCCTTCTGTCCCTGTCATTAGATGCAGAGAAAGCATTTGACAGGGTCAGTTGGGGGTACCTTAAAGCAACTTTAAAACATTTTGGTCTTTCTGGTTGGATGTATACAGCCATTAATGCTTTATACTCGAATCCTAGTGCCCGGATAGTTGGCGCCGGCCTCTGCTCGGATTGGTTCGATCTTAAAAATGGCACCCGTCAGGGGTGTCCGTTATCTCCTATTTTATACATCCTGTCTCTTGAGCCCCTTGCTATCCAGATAAGAAATAACTATAAAATCAAGGGCATTGATATAGGTAATAACATATACAAACTTCTTCTTTATGCGGACGATGTGATTATTTTTTTATCTGATCCATTGTCTTCACTTCCCATCTTTCTTTCCGAAATAGAAAAATACAGTAAGGTCTCGAACTATAAGTTAAATATGAATAAGTCTATCGCGCAAGTTAAAAATATGAAACCCCATCAAGCTCACAGACTTTCAATGAATTATTCACTGCATATAAAGGCGAGTGAGTTTGAGTATTTAGGGATCTGCATTCCAGATAAATTGGAAGACCTAGTTGCTAAAAATTACTTACGCATGTTAAAAACCTCTACTGAATCGATTAGAGAATGGCGAAAAACAGATCTCTCTTGGTGGGGAAGGATTAACGCGTTAAAAGCTTACTTAATTCCGAAATGGACTTATTTGTTCCGGACGCTTCCTGTAAAGATCCCAAAGAATTGGTTGGAAATAATTCATACTTCTTTTATAAATTTTGTTTGGAAAGGGAAAATTCCTAGGATAAATTCTAAATTATTGGGTGCTAAACCCAAAAATGGGGGAATGGGATTCCCTTTGATTCAACAGCTATACGATGCAAGCATTTTGTTACATATATCTAAAATATATCAACAGAATATTAAAAAAGAGAGATGGTATATAATAGAACAAAACGCTTTGGGAAACACCCATCTTAACAAATTAGTATGGTCTATAAAGGATAGAGACACACTAATCCAAATCCAAGGGAAAAATATGGTCCTAGAGGCAATTATTCCAGAGTGGCTACGTATTAAAAAAAGATTAGGTATTAAAGGAAAACTGATAGACTCATTAAGCATAGACGTGCTAGAAAAAACAATTGATAACATCTCTCTTGCTCAATGGACAGAGGCTGGTATACAATCAATATCTGAAATTATGATACAGGGAGAATTGATTCCCTTCCCAGATCCTGTAGAAAAACTGAATCCTTTTTCCCCATCCATATTTAATTACCTAAGGATCAAACATTTTATTAAAAAACACGTAGTTTGCACACAGAATGAAACCCATAAGAGAATTGCATCTATTTTTAGTCTTACCCAACCTATAAAATTATTATCAAAATGTATAGAACTGATGAGAGTAATTGAGGGAGACTTACCTACTATTCTGGTAAAAGAAAGATGGGAAAAAGATTTAAACATCACAATTCCAATAGACCATTGGTTAAATATGTATAAACAACTCTTTCCGAGAGTCCATGATCTTTCACTGTTAGAGACTCATTACAAAGTTGTCAACAAATGGTATAGAGTCCCCACTAAAATTGCCCATATGTTTACTACGTGTTCTAATACCTGTTGGCGTTGCGGGCAGGGCGAGGGAACCTACCTACATATATGGTGGCCCTGCCCAATAGTGTTTAAATTTTGGACAGACATTTTAGTTTTTTTGAAAACCGTGGGCGAAATAAATCTGCCGAACTCACCTTTATCTCTTATATTACACCAAGGTTGGCCCCCAATGTCTCCGACTCAGTTAAATCTAATGATACACACATGCTTGGCAGCCAAGAGATGTATCGCCAGAGAATGGAAACAAGCTAGACACTTTGTTTGGTCTCATTTTGAGAAACAACTGCTGTATCAAATTACTATGGAAAGGGAGATTTCCCGAACTCTTCATATATCTTTAAAAAAATTTTGTTATTGGGACACATGCCTACAAAATATCATTAGAGCACGCTCTCAACTGGTTTAGTAGTCCCCCTGAAGTCTGGATACTTCTTGCCTTCGCCCCTGCTCCATCTCGATTAATAGTGTGTTTAATTATTATTACTTTTTATTTTATTATTTTTTTTTTATTATTTTTTATTTATTTTTTCTTCTTCTTTGTTTGTATTGTTTGTATTGGTTGTTTGTACGCTTATATTGCTGTCTTTGTGACCTGTTAGTTACATAGCCGATTGGGGGTAGATCAACTGATTGCTTTCCTTTTTTTACAAATGTATACTCTCATTCAGTTTGGGACCCTGACAGTCAATATATTTTATCGTCTATTTTCTATTGTCCAACACAGAGGTTGTTTCTCTGTGAAGGTCTATGTCGTCTTCTCTATTTTTGTATAATAAAATAAAAAAAAAAAAAAAAAAAAAAAAAAGAAAATCCTAATGCCTTCCATATGGTCACACTGGAAACAGGATACTTATAAATGCACGTCAAATAAAATGCATCTATCTATCTATCTATCTATCTATCTTTCTACCTGCTCATCCAATAAAATATGAAATGTGGCATATTATAACGTTTATACAATATCAACCCTGACTTCTATCAAGAATACATAGAGACAGGTCTCTTCGGGTCTTGCAACAATTTGGCAACTTAGTCAACTGGACCAAGAGTCCAGTTAGGGGTCACAGATGCAAGTGGCTAGGGTGCTATTATCATCACCAGGGTCAGTAGAATCTCCATTCAATGTTCTGGAACTTTGAGCTGTCTGCATGGCTCTTTTCAGGCTCAGTTCTCTTCTAAAGAATCACAGTGTTTAGATTTGAATCGACAACAGGTCTTCTGCAGCTTAGCCGAACAATCAGTGAGGCACCAAGAGTCTCAGTCTTCTGAGGGAAGTGGAACCCCTGGAAAGGGCTCAGAAGCATTTGGCTGGCCTGTCAAAAATGTACCGCCTGGGGCCTCAGAATTCTATGGCAAGTTACTTGAGCCGAGTAAAAGTGGATCAAGGAAAGTGGAAAATTGCACCAAGCATCTTCCAAAGTCTGGTGGTGAAATGGGGTCTCCCACAAACAGACCTGATAGCAACCAGGTCCAACAATCGGAAACTGTTTATTTCCAGATGATTCGATCTGGAGGCTGTTTGAAGAGATGCTCTGCCCAATCCTTGGGATTTCAGTCTGGGCTACATTTTTCCTGTTATACCTGCAACTTCGCAGGAAGATTCGCAGGGAGCAAGCAGAGGTGATTGCAATAATTCCATTCTGTCTCACATATTGTAGTATTTGTCCTGAAGCTTGCAATATCTATGTAACAGAAATCAGAGGTCTTTAATTGGGATCCCTAGCCAATGTCCTTCTCAAATCCTTCAGCAAGAACCCTAGGAAGCAGCCACGTAGAAGCACACAGACTTTAGGACTATAAACAGTCATATTCAGGGAAGTAGTAGAGAAGGTAACATAGCTCATTTGATGGGACATTACATCAGTTTTCCCACCCAATAAAGTAGCGTGTGATTAAACAAGTACCCGTTTATTAGGAACAATACATGGTCTTTATAAAGCACAGAGCAACGGAAAGGTGGTAAAGCAGCAGATTTCAATTTAAATTAGGCATCAGAACAAGTAAACCAATGAACAGATGTACTCCCACTGTAGACACAGATTACTGCACACCATCAGTCTCGCCTTTCCTGGGGGGGAGGGTAACCAATGAAAAGGATGGCTACTTTTTCCATGTTATCCTATGAGAACTGGCACAGGCAATATACTTAAATCCCACTCCTATCACCTTTACCGAATCAGTTACAATCTCATATGTTCAGGATTTTAACTTATTTTGGTTAAAACAAACAAATATGTATCAGCAGTACCACACTTAAATGTTTTCGAATTTGATATACTGGGTCTGTAGCTGTAATAGTGATTACACAGCTTCTAAAATCACCCCACAAAAGTAGATGGTTGGGCTTTGGACAAATGAGCCAATAGTACATTTTTTGTGGAAAAAAAATGTATCCCTATACTTATTCATTGGAAATTGGAAAGTTTAACAAGATTTTTCCTGGGTAGGAAAACAATGGAATCTTTGCTTGGAAGCAGTCACACACCTTAAAAAATAGTAATTATGTGTATAAAAAGTGCAGACTCAGAGTTCAAGTGATGTGTAATTCCATCTGCTTGCAAACTTTGGAATAGAACAGGAAGCAATTGACAGGTCACTTGGGACCTACATCTGGAAACAAGATGCTGAAGAGACATTGTAGAACGGCTCTTAAAACTCAAGGGCAAGGGTGGGGGAGGGATACTTAATGCGTCCCCATGTATACTTGAAAAAGCATGGCCCTAAAAGTGAAATACATAACGTGCCATAATTTAAATAAGTAAATAAATGATAAAGGTATGCAATGCTATACAATTAGAAACACATACATCTGAATAAACCCATATTTAACCCATTCTGCTACACATTTAATCTGTTTAAAATCTAAATGTGTCCATGATTTGGTACCAGAGTGCCAGCCACTGTCCATGTGAAGGTTTCAGTGTAAGTGCAATCACCTTTCCTGTGCTGTATGCAAGCATAAAAAGGGCAATATCATCATTGTATATGTACTCTTCCCTCATCATACCCATGCCCTAACCTCATCACAAAGTTGAGAGGTTATGGTGTTGGTTAGGAGAAACCTCAGGGAATTCACCTTTTTGGATGGTAGGTGCTAGCTCCAATGGGAATGATAGGTAACAAAGAAATGCCTGTAATTTTTACAGTGACTTCATCTTTCAATAAAACATAAATTAACTAGTTTATTAAATGATTGTACATTTTCATTCAAAAACATTTCCTGGATATAGCCAAGCCCTGCATATATAATATATATATATAATATAATATATATATATATATATATAATATATATATATATATATATATATATATATATATGTCATGTGTTATGGGGTCTAAACTACAATATGCACATTTCCATTTTTCCAATCAATTTGCTGGATCCATGTCTAATTTGGAGGTATGGTGGTTCCATACCAGAGGACATAGATAAAGGCACATTTGTGGAAGTACCCTGGATAAGTTGAAGCTGATAAGCCAGGCAGACTGCATCAAGTTTTCCTGCAGAAGACTGCAGTGGGAGCAGTGCTGGAGGGGATTTAAACACAGCATTTATTATTAACTACAGCGGTAAAGGACTGCAGGACGTAATAATATGCCCTGCACCCTGAAAGAACTAATGCTAACATGTTTGATTGGTGTGGAAATATTAACCTCGGTGAAAGTTCCGAATCTATGTGTTACTTAACAAAAATAACTATGGCACTTGAATACTGTCAGGCTCCTGGCCCAACTCCTACCCTTTATGGGAATCCTCTGGCTACCCACCGCACGGCACCGTCCTATCCGCTGCAGGCGAGTTAGACCACGTGCGTGTCCGGCTCCCATTAGGGGGGTGTGTCTTGTGGACAGTGACGCAACGCTATTTCTGCATCTCCTATAAAAGCCCCAAACACCATGTCATTAGTGCTTGCTTGTTGCATGCTATGTGGTTTACCTTGTGTGCTCCTACCAGTTGTTCCCTTAAAGCTACAGTCCTTTTTGTATCCGCCTGGCTTCTGACCTTGGCTTGTTCCTGGACTCTGTGAGACTCTATTGACCCAACCTTGGCTAAGTACCTGGACTTTGTGTTATACTTTTACCCTGACCTAGGCTACCACCTGGACTTTGCTTTTATGTTACCTGTCCTACCTTGGTGTTATTTGCTCCATTAAACCACTGCCTTCTTTTGAACCCTAGGATAGTTTGTGGCTTTTCTTTTTGTCATTCCTGCGCTATGCTCCACTGACCGAACCACAACAAATGCATTGCAGAAATGTTAGATGACTGTTGTGTTGTCAATGGAGAAGACACTATGGATACCATATTCAGATTAAATACTGAATTTCTGCTAGTGGTATGATGGTGTGATATAGTCACCCAAAGTAAACCTGCTTTCTCAGTAAACTGAAAATTAAATAGATGACTTTGGTTTTTGGATTGCACTCAGATGTCAAATTATTTAAAATTAAAGGATTGCATTAAGTAGTATATATATTTTTATATGTCCATTAACCAGATCAAACATCCACTCTGGTGGCATCTCATGTGTTCACACACAAGAGGTGAATTAAATTACATGTATATAGTCTTCTGTACATTGGTATAATCTACAACTATTTAATTGTGGATGCCTGCCCTATAGTTAGTTCAGGGGTAGAAAAGTTAGGTTCTATATAAAATATGTCCATCCTAATGCAAATCTTATATTCTTATCTTATATTTTAATTTTTCATTTAGTCTGGAAATAATCAGTCTTTAATGTTAACATGGTCCTCTGCTAACATTTGTGTGTGGATCCACACTTTCAATAATATACCACGATTATCCCATAAATGCACCACAGTATTAAAATCAATAGTAGAAGACAAAATAACTAATGTCTGGTCCTAAAATAGACATTTTATGAAAATGCAGACTGCATAGTTAATTCATATTAACTAGCAATTAATTCATCTCCCAGTGCACAATCCACAAAAGGGTTGCTATCAGACCAGATGTACATAAACATTTATTAAAAATTTAGGACTCACCCCCCCACCTCACCAGGTAAGTGTAAACACAGGTGTATTTGTATTTCACCAGTAGGACCCCATGAGAAGGGACCTCCTAGTTACTCTACACATCATTGACTAGCGTCAAGCTCAATAGTATCTTCTGTAGTTGGCTGTAGTTTTGCTGAATAGTAAATAGGAACATTGGGAACTTTGTTTTTCCATGTACGTGTCACTTGATGATGAGGCATTTGGCTACCTTATAAAAGTCATAGTTACTCTCACCATTTATCTGCACTTCACTACACTCCTTGACTCTCAGAGCACCTGGTGGCAATCACACTGTGTAAACACCTGCCTCAGGTCTTCACAGTAGGATTCTCAACATCAGTTGTAAGCTGATAGTTGCAAGGTCAGGTGGGTCATCAACATTGCTGCAGACCCCTGGCTCCAATATTGACTGCCAGAAGCCTTATTCCCCCAACTTACCCGGGCGACAACGGAATTGTTAAAGGGGGAATGGGGCAGAGACAGTCGTTTCACCCAATTAAAAACATTTAAAACACATAAAATAAAAACACAAGACCACATTCTTTTATTAAGGTATTTTTTATATGTTCTAATACAAAAAATGGGCTGAGGAACTTTTGTTGACTCCCATCAAGAATTCTGGGGGAGGTCAAAACTTCCATGTTTGTGTATGCAGTTAACCTGCCTTGTGGCAGTGTTATTAACATGCTATGTTAAGGTTGTGTATTTTTTCTGTTTTGGATTTCTCAACTATACCTACAAAGCTTTGACTTTTAAAAGTGAAAGGTGTTTTGCATTCAAAAGCTTAGAATAGACTGCGAAGTGTGAAAGTTATAGCCTTACCTGGACTTGGACCGCCTGTTGGACGGCTCTTTTTTAGTATAAAAAAGAAAGGCACATTCATTTTCCCCTTTATTTTTCCTTTCTGTTTACATAGGGGTCTAAGCCATTTTAATTATGTTTCCCTTAATTGAATGATAATTGAATAACCGCAAACACAAACCCACTCCCTAGCCAAGTCATCCACAAGATACTATACTTGACCTAAATTCTTAGGACATTTCTAAAAATAAAATATTTTCCAGTATGTCCAATGACCAGTTATTTGCAAAATAGCTGTTATCTCTATGTTATTTCACTCCATGTTTTGAAAAAACTAAAACCACAGAGGAAACTTAGATAAGCAAGAACATTACATGTTTCATACACAGTGTCCTTTTCTTGTAGCCGGCGCACATTCCCTTATTATTTATTTTTGTCACGTGTATAATACGTTAAACGGCTAACCCCTGTGTGTCCATCTGTTGAAATAAGTAAGGGCTTATTGGCAATTTTAGCCATTATGAGTAACTGATACCAACAAAGTCTGTAATTCAGTCATTCAAATGCTTTACTGCTTAGATTTTGTATACTGTTTACCTGCATGCTGACCCCTTTGCATTTTACAGCACTATAGATATACAGTCTGTGTTGAGAGAGAGGCACAGATGCATGGGAGTGTTGGCACTTTCTACCCATCCTTCAGCTAGCCTTCACAGTCTCTTCCATCAGCTATGCTCCATGCCCTCATCAGCTTACCTCCGCCACCACATGCAATACTTCCATATCTAAAATTAACTTCATCAAATGAACTCATAGAATATTTTTTTTCTACTAAGCCAGGGGTGTCCAAGTTTTTTCTGAAGTGGGCCACTTCATCAGAAATGTATATGTGCGTGGGCAGCACTCATTTTTCAGTGACAGAAAATATGGCCTTTAATAAGATATGCAGCTGGAAATAAAGTAAATGACACAAAATCTTTACTTTTCCTCTCACTGATTTCTGGACCTAGAAAGTTTTGTCTTCTGAAGTGACTAAAGTAAAAATTAAATAGTTATATTTATTCTAGGGATGCTCCGAAATTCAAATTCTGGAACGAAACCGAAAATTCAGGATTCACTTAGCCGAAGCTGAAACCGAAAATCACCCCCACCTTTAAAAATAAAAAATAAAACCACACTTTTAATAAAAGTAAGTAACAAAGAAAAATTCAATAACATATATATATATATATATATAATATATATTATATATATATATATATATTGGACAAAAAAAGAATACATATAAATATATATATGATTGTTAACAGCAATCACACTCTTATCATGCCCAGGCATACCCAGGTTCTAGCATGTATTGGCTGACTTGGCATGATAGAAGGGTGACTGCTAACAGCAATCACACTCCTATCATGCCAAGCCAGCCAGCACATGCTGAAACCTGGCTAGCTGCCCCCTTGTGTATTGATGCTGCCAGCAGTATGCGGTCTGAACATCACTTACAGCCCCCCCACTTACACATTCATGCTATCACACACTCAATCATATACTTATTCATTTACAGATTAATTCCCTCAATCATGTATACTCATTCGTTCATTTACCAGTACTATTTTCCCATTCTGATCTTAACTCTGTAGACATCAAAACCTTAAATAACATTTTGTTTCAAAATACCACATTTATTATACCCTGGGTATTTCTTAGAAAACAAAAACATATAACGCAATAGTAAAGAGTTCCTATGCAGATTATTCTTTTTTAAAAACTGCCATGGTAAGTCAACAATATTGATATGGGTGTAAGTCTTACTTCTTTACTACAAGAATTCTTTATTGGATGCTCTTTGGATATATCAACACACCCTAGAAATGGTGGTCTTCATTTAATATTATGCTTAACTCACTGTGAAAAATGAATAAATCCTAATAAAACAATAGTTGAAAGAAAAAGAAAATTATAAATAAATTCAAGGCCAGAGAGATTAAAGGGTGTGGAAATTATTACATAAGAAAAGCTTCTTATATAATAATCGCAGCTGTTGGAATGCAATAGATGGAAAAAGTACACTCCTTAAGAAACAGAGGTATTTTAGATATTCTGTGTGTTTTATTATTACTATTATATTGTTACCTATGCAACTCCTTCAGGTTTAGCTAGTTATGAATAAAAGGAGAACTGTCTATTAAAGTAACCTACAAAAAAATTCCATTATTAAAACCTTTTTGTTAGAGCTGAATATTGTCTTTGGACAAGGGTGGAGCACTAATCTTCTTGGATCAGAATTATTATATTTCTGGAATTTTGAGCCAAATATAGGTCCAACATATAATATACCAATCCCTATCCCTAACAAACAACCCTATTTTACAGTTGTAGACCAATTTAAGATTAATTAACATGACAGCATAAAATCACTATTTTTTTCTATATACTTTCAATTCACAAGAATTTAACACAACCTCCATGATGCCCAATAATAGTTGGTACTGATTCTATCATCCAGTCTGTAGCAATTATTTTGGACAAGGTTCTGAACAGATACAATCAGCAACACTGAATTTGATGGTGCTATATAAAACAATAAATAATAATAATTATAACACACATCAAGGATTCAACCTATTTTCTGTATCTCTTAGAGTGCATATCAATAGTGTTCTTAAGTTCTTACTTTCTAGCAACGTTGGTATAAGAACATACCTGAGCTCCAGAAACCTTGTGGCTGCATCCTCGGATCCCCCTCTGATTGCTAAGAAGACTGCACCTGCTGCTTCCTCCTCTAAATAATAATTGTAGCATCAGCGGTCTATGCACTACCTGGGTGATGCCCTTTTGTAGTTTACTCCTAAGATTCACTACAGAAGTGTTAAGTTTTGATCTCTAGGTTTTTACGTGGATTGCCTTGACCTTGTTTTCTCTCTGGTATCCTGACCCGGCTTGTCTTGACCTTGTTTGCTCTCTGCTATCCTGACCCAGCTTGTCCTGACTATGCTGCTCTCTGGTATCCTGACCCAGCTTGTCCTGATCCAGTTTGTCTTGTCCACGTGGCCCAATATCTTGGTGTGGTGATCTAAACTGCCGTCTGGTCCCTGGTTGCCAGCCAACTCTGCTGAGGGGTTCTGTTCTGAGCGCAGTGGTGTAACACTTGGACCATATCCATATTTCACAACAAAAGCAAAAGATATATGAAGATCTAATAGAAGCTAAGAATACATCATTGAACTATTGAAATCTTTTTCGAGATTAGTGCTACGCCAAAATGAAGGTGACTGCAATGGGCGTCAAGGTGGCTCTCACCAATGCTACTTTATACATGAACACACTTGAGGTTGAATAATTTACTTTAGACATGTACAGTGAGGGTTGGAAAATATATATTAACAATATTGGATGGTCGCATCCTTTGAGACACTCTTAAACGCATTTGAATAAGAAAAATGAGCTTATAATCAATTGTCTCTACAAATACCTACCTTTTAATATGGAGGTTAGGAAGATCATGAAACAACTATTTGATTTACCGAAACAACAGCTGAGGACGGCCGTGCTAAAATGAGCGGGGTTTGAGAGGGACAGAGGTCTAATGCATGTACAGAAAGTGCTCTAGTTTATTTCAATGGGTGCTTCTTTATTTAAACAATACATGGGAAATTTCTCACAAAGTACTTTTATATGCATTGTTTAGAGGGCTCCATAAAACAGACATGCTACATCAGCAATTATAGGCTGATTAAATTAACCTATAGGGGTAATTGAGGACATAGCTGAGAATTCATAAACTTTGTAAGTTTTGATTACGGCTTAGGAACTTGATAGTTTTCTATTGGATGAATATTTTATATGCTTTTTTGTTGATTTTAGAAATACTGTTTTCTTAATCGCTAGATTCAAAGGTTACAATAATAACCTTGAAAGAAGCGCCAATAAGACTTATTTTGCCCTCTAAAATATTTAGTATTTTGATTGAATATCCTGAATCAGGCACTGAATTTACATATGAAAATATGCACAGTTTAACAAATGTACTCATGAAAATATCAACCTATTTAATAAAATATTTGTTTTATTAAGCCTGATCCATACATTAAGTGTGGTGTCAATAAAGTAATAGATCAGGCAAAGATGACACAGAGATGCTGTTTTAGGGGAGCTGACAAGCTGTTTGGGGGGGAAAGTTCACACAGACAGGCTGTTTGGGGGCAAAGATGTCATAGACAGGCTGTTTGGTGCCATAGATGGGACAGACATGCTGTTTGGGTCCACAGATGGCAATTATGTTATATTTGATATACAAACATATATGATGATATGATTATGTTTAGAGGAAAAATAGATCTGAAGTGATAATTATATGTGTATAATGTGTAATGAAGGATGGTATAAGGCAGGATAAGGCTCTAGACCCAGTGGAGGTCATTGCCCTGTGATGCTCACTATAAGTGGTGTGACTGACAAGAACCACTCACAGTGGACAAAAACAAAGAACAGAGGTAAATAGCTAGAAAAGTAGGATAGCTGATGTCAGCAGCCAGGTAATCAGAATAAGCTGTTGGTTAGGTATGCCAAGGTCAGAAGCCAGATAATCATAGGTTGCTATCTTTTTAAAACTAAAGCTATGGCTTTCTGAAATGCTGGGAGATATGAGACTTGCAATGGTAAAACCTCCCAGTGTAGATTTCACAATGGGATGTGCTCAAAGGAGAACTAGCATTCTGTAAGTTGTTCCTTAGTGGGTGGAGGACCTTTAGCAATCTATCTTCCTTGCTTTTCTGAAATTCATCAGCTGCCCGGACATATAAATACTGTATGTATGTGAGATGCGTCTGAATCATGGAGGTGCTAGGCAGTGCCATATTCTTCCTATCGATACAAGTTTGACATGGTGACTGCTACTTGTGTAAGAGGATTATTGGGCTGGAATTTGGTCATACATATATTAAGCGCTGCGTAAATTGTTGGCGCTATATAAATAAAAGATAATAATAATACATAAAATGTGCATTACAGTCAGTATTCTGTTCATATATGAAGGGGAGTATAGGTGTATGTATAGAAGCCATTTGGCATGGGTTAACTGATACATATCTGGTAAACCCACACCCTATAAAGTCGTCCTATACCACTCGAGTCAATAAGTCTGTCATGCCATTTGAGTTTACTTACATGTTTTGTTTTCTTTACTTACATGTTTTGTTTTTTAGTTCAAGGCAAATTGTGCTTTTCAGTGTTTGATGTGGAGAAGGGAAAGGGTGCTCCGCAGTGAAACCGGGTCCGCAGATGTTATTTTAGCACTGCACTCCTCATGGGAGGATATGCAGCCCCCTCTCGGAGGGTCAGATGTTTTAAGACCACAATTGAAGAGAGAACACACTGATATCTTTGAGGGGTGGTGGCCAAAAGCGTGGAGCCTTCATTGTCCCATCTCCACTCTGGTGTTTTGAGTTACTTAAATAGAAAAAATACACACATGCACAAAACAACCAAAAATAGTGCTTGTGAACAGTGCGATTGTGCACTGTATTCCAGCATCAGCCTTTGGCTGGTGTTTTAAAAAATGACTCCTCTATGTATGAAGGCAGTGGGGACCATGCTATGAGTACTCACCATCCTACCAGAAACCCAACCCCAAACCAAAGACCGTGTCGTATTGATGATAACAGGCCACAGCTTTATTAACTCACACAGGGTACTTACTGTATTAGCCTATTACTAAACACAAACTTTATATAACATCAACACAAACCATTTATGCATTAATAACTTAACACAACTTAATACAGTACTTGAAACTAAACCATCCTTTCCAGTCCTCTGTTGTACTCAGGCTTTTACCACCAGTGGTAACCACATCCCCCCTCATCCATTCCATGCACTGTCCACCAACCAGTGCTAACCACCAGCCGGCCTTAAGCTTGGTGGGTACCGCTACAGTAATAAACCTTGCCACATAAGAGCTTAGGGGAGGATTGAGACCAAACTTGCCAACTGCAACACCAACTTGCAACTCCATAACTTCCAACTCCATAACTTCCAATCCCTGACTGTCAAATACATACCACCCACCTGCTGTGACAAAGAAACACACAAGTTAGCAACCTAAACACAGAGAGGGAGGTACGTAAGTTGGTTCTAGCTTCCTTTTTAAAATAGCACTAGCTAGGGTCATCAAGAGGGCACCAATTATCCTTTGAGAACAGCCCACCCCCAAAATACAACCATAGCACCCACACTAATACATGTGCCATGTCCATTAAGCTGTGCTAATTTCTAGGGGTCTTGACTGGCCATGGTGCTCTTATCTGGCCTGGCAATTGATTTGAGGAAATGCCCCCACGCAACCACACATCTGCTGAGTGCCCTGGCAAACCAAACCAAGTGGGATGCAACCCTCAAGCTTCATGATGCCCATTTGGCCTTAGGGCTAGATGACCAAAGTTTCCCTCTTTCATGGTACTTACTTAATCTTAGCCAAATGCAAAGCAGTGATTGAGTTTAGTGTTGTTTTTGGTGAATCTAACTGTTTCGCTGGCTTCAAAATTGGCTACCAATTTTGCTATCCTTACATACTTAGGAACGAAAAGCCAAACCATATGACATTAGCACTCAAGTTTCACTGGAAATTGTAATACTTAAACTATCTGAGGCCTCACCTACCTGAATGAAAGAAATAAAGAAAAACCAACGTGGAGGGATTTTCTAAAACAAAATGTGCATAAAATGTTTAAACATAAAATACTTTTTTAATGGCAAGTAACAGACCATAATTCTTTTCCACTAAATACAAAGGAAACAGAAGGCTGTGAGTAAAGTATTGACAAAACAACTGGTTGCACAGTGTGTAAAATTTGATGAACAGTTGCAGAACCACCGCCTTGTTAAACCCGAACAAAATATGTTGAGTTCAATGATCAAAGACTGAAATGATACCCTTATTCCAGTTGATGATCTACACAAACAGACATTCACATGAGGTTTAATGTTCCTTTGAAACATACAAATGATGTAGGTTGTGGAGGCCATGTGCACCATTTTTATGGCCTTCCATCTGTTCCTTGCACTTCCTGCTATGCTGTGAACTATGACAATTCTTGGAATTTCTCCTGGAATGTTTCTGTGATTGACCCCGTTCTGCATAGCTTTCGACTAGCATGTGTCATATATGGCTGGGTATTCCCAGAGCAGCAGCTGGAACACACGCTCATGCTTATATGTCAGATAGTTAAGACCTCCGAAATATAGGGTGAAAGAAAATCACTTTGTTTATTCCATTTCTGTTACAGGAGATGAAAACAAATTACTTTTGTACATCAGTGCATCATTTATCTAATTGTAACTGATGAATGACATAATAAAATGTAAAGTTCTTGACATCAAGACCCCCCATTAGATTGTATTCCTTATAATGTCACAATATGTCAACTTGTTAGTTAGTAACAGCAGAGAATATGTTGGCATTTTACAAACTACAAACTGGATTTTAATTAATAACTTGACAATAATATGATTGAATTTAATAATGTATATTACATATAGTTTGCAATATATTACACAGTGAATGCAAGTACCCAAACCTTTGACTTAAGCGCATTTATTTAAGTTTAGTACTTTTATCAGACTAAAATATCAAAATATAACATGTGTTTGCCTATTAAAATTATGTGATTAAAATGTTCTGTTCCTGTTTGAAAAAACAAGAAAAATATTGCTGACCTTGATGAAAATTTGTTGCTGCTGGTTTCCTGTATCAGCTTTCACTTATTTAATGAGACACAATCCGAGGATACATACAGCTTTTTGGAATACTGCTGATTGCACCTTAGTTCTATCTAGAGTAGTATGAATGACCATCAAAAAACCCAGGCAAAAATGTGGCCTAGTTTTTCTTTTAAATACGGAAATACTAATCACCACCTATCCAAAGGCCAAGACTAAGATGCTGAGGACTTTGCAACTTTTAGCCAGGACCATGCAAATTCAGGCTCTGACGCATAATAATCATACATGAGAACTCTCTAGCTTTTGCCCGGATACTCCAGGTGAAGCACCACTTCTCCTGGTCATGACACAAAATCTTCAGGCATAGTTTAGAGACACCCCACTCCCGTCCATTTTCCCTCAACTCATTCCCCAGGTATGATAATAATGTATTGGTAGGGCTTAAGTCCTAAATCTGATTAAAGCAGCACCCTCTCCCAAAACAAATGTTGCTGTCCCCTATGCTTCTCTATGGCAGCAGACAGCAGAAGGGGCAGTAATATGCTTGTTCACTGTAGCTAGAGGCAGGCTGGACTAGGGAGCAGGGGGCAATTTCCTGCCAGGGCAGTCCAAAACTGAATTAGACCGGCTCACTTATGGTGGGTTACATACACCCAGGGTGCAATATGTTTGTATGTATATAGGATTAAGTGTGTTATTGTTGGTGTGTATGTGTGTGCATGAGTGTGCATGTATACGTGTGAGAGGAGGTGTGAGTTTGCATGTGTGTGTAAGTGTGTGTTAGTGTGAGCATGTAGTGCTAGCAGATGCACACTCAAAGAGTGGATTTCCGGGATATGACATTATATCTAGGTGCGCTATACAATGTAGGGTAAGCATGATCTGTACTAGAGGACTTAGAATCCGTTGTACACATCCCCTATGGTGTACACAAATGTTGAAGGACCCCATGCAATAGTACTACTTGCTTCTTGTGTAATTTCATTTGCTTGTTTCAATATCGTAGCATTGGTTGCATTCCCTCATTCAGTACTGAATCATAGATTGTTTTTCTATAAAAATGACTTGATTTTTGAAATTACTACACAATTAATATAATAAACAATGAAACATGATGCATACTGTCTTTTTCACTTTTTGTGCTCCACTCATATTTCACTACATTGCAGCCTTGGAACTGATAACATTTGATAACTTGAACAATAGGTATTCTGTCTAAGATAGTTGTGTGACATAAGTATAGCTGTCTTGCTGACACACTCATAAAAAGGTCAGAATTCTGTTGGATTATTTCTCATTTCGCATAGTAGGGAAAGAGCTTGGGGTGGACATTTATTTATTTCAACATCTCAAAACAGTCTATTACTATACATTAATTAATAGCTATAATTTATCATATGTAATCTTATATATGCATACCAAAAACAACTTTTTTAGTGGATTTTTAGCTATGTCAGTGCTAATTGGTGATATCTCTGCCTCTCCGTGGTTAAAGTAGTTAAAATGTCAAAGCTCCTAGTGTTCTATATTGTTTTATTTCAATGTGGTGTCTCTAGTGTAAGTTATGTTGCACAGCCTTGTGAAGACAAACGAGACTTTATCAGATTATTATACAAGTTATTATTATTATCTTTTACTTATATAGCATCAACAATTTACGCAGCACTTCTTATAGTACATCCATTCAAAGGGTATAACAAAAAATTGACAGACTAAGACAAACTGATACATTGGGTAAAGAGAGCCCTGTTTGCAAGTTTACAATCTTAGCAAAAGCTCCCATTTTCATTGTGTGCACCTAGTGCTATCTATAGCCTTGAACCACTATTTAAGCCTCGAATCATTAATCATTTGAGTGACAGAGCTGTGGCCAATGCAATATGCTTCCATTTCCCAGGCAAAGAGTTAATGCATCTAGTGTTCCATAGTATGCTTATGTGTATATGTTTCCCACAACAAAATTCTAATATTGTATGCCATCGGATTTATCCATCTCGTTCATCCATTTTTTTCCTGCTGGAAAAAAAACCTAATTATTTAGTGTCCCTTTTGTTTTCCTTTTTTTAAAAAACAATTTTCTCAACCTGCATCCGGGCCCTTAACCAGTGAAATAATAAACTAATCCCTGGAATTCCTATTTCAAGGGCACTGTCACACACACATGCACGTATAAGAGCTTTTACCCTGAAAAATGACGTCAGTACATATACATTTCTGAGTTACTGCTGGTTTATCTAAGCATGTATTCCAGTGCAGCTTAATAATTCATTTGTAGCATACACCAAAAATGTCTGCGCTGATTGAGTAAGCCTTAAATATATAGAGAGGAACAACAGTAATGGAATGTTGCATAGCAGAAACATAGAATCTGATGGCAGATGAGAACAATTCAGCCCATCTAGTACACCAGTTTTTCTGCAGTAAGGACCATCATAAGTCATTGGTCTCATATTAGATTCAGGATAGCCACATGTTTATCCCATGCATGTTTAGATTCCACAATTGTGTTAACCTCTACCTTTGATGGAAGGCTGTTCCATTTATCTACCACTCTCTCGGTAAGACGTCTTCATATTTCTTCCATTTGCATTCTTCTGCTAATAATGACCAATATAATGTACACAGCTGTTCGTGTAAAATAAATAAAAGATTACATGGGGGGGATTATGTTCACTATTTTGAACCTATATATTGATCCCTAATATGTTCATTTATGAGATCTATTTTTTCAAGAATACGTTCCATATTTGCTCGATTATAAGAGGCCCCTGATCATAAATAAAATTTGATAGTAATTTAGGAAAAATAGAAAAAGCCTGAATATAAGACTACCCTATAAGAAAAAAGTTTTACTAGTAAATATTAATTCACATGTAAACTATTTTTTCATATTTTATACAAACCCCCCTATATGCCACTCTGCCTCCAGAAAGCCCTTATACCCCCATATACCACTCTTACCCTCCCCTGACTTACCAATGCTTCCCTAAACTTGTCCTCCGTGCTTCAGATTCCTTGGTGTCTAGTGGGGCAGCCGGTGGAGGTCAGTGCTATGCACACAGACAACCTCAGCTGCTGCTGCTGGCACTTCCGCCAGGGTTTCTATGAATGAGCACCGGAAGGTCATGTGATGCCGGCGCTCCGTAATAGAAGCCCGAGAGGAAGTGCCGGCAGCAGCAGAGGTTGTCTGCGCGCATCGCACAGACTTCCACCATCTGCCAGAGAGGAGGATCCGGGTCCCCTGCAGCACTGCGGGGGATCT
Source organism: Spea multiplicata (assembly GCA_009364415.1). Taxonomy (NCBI): domain Eukaryota; kingdom Metazoa; phylum Chordata; class Amphibia; order Anura; family Pelobatidae; genus Spea; species Spea multiplicata. The sequence goes on along the minus strand of VKOC01018872.1, from coordinate 5,849 downwards.
GGATCTTAGTCTTGTAGTCAGACTTCTATTTGAGGTCTGATTAGAGGACGACCTCGAATATAAGACAATGATTATTTTTCAGAGCAAATACAGTATAATAAGTTTTGATGTATCTGATGGGGAAAAATGCTATCCCCCAGATTTTTAGGGGTTCCTACGCCCACGCTAATCAGCCTAGGTGGAATACGTTGCTGATGGTGGTATTAAAACTCGGGCTAATGGTAAATCATGAGAGTTCAACAGCTAGGTTTCAGAAGAATACCAGCACTGAAATATAAAAGATTACAAAAATATTTCTGTAAAATCAATGAACCCTTGCCCCATGTAACCTAGTACAACCTATTTCCTTCTGTACCATGTTTCCTTCTTTTGATCATTTGGCAGCAACTTCAAAGTTGAGCAGAACAATTTTCTTGTCTTTAAAATCATTACAGTATTGCCAAATATCTGAAATGGTCTTGCTAAGTTAAAAACAAGTACATTTTAATGCTCCTTCTATTTAGATTTCACAATAACAATGTTCTTCTAAAAATATCACTAATCAAGTGACCAAACCAGAAGCATGAGAACTGGCAGAGGTAAGTTTTTTGTATGAAAGCTGGATTAATTGAATATTTAGTTGTTGAGTTTTTTCCAAAGTGGAATGTAAACTACCAACATAAATTTTAATAGTAGAACATCGCAATTACCCACTCTTTAAAAAAGCATTTAAAAAAACATATACATCCAGGCACATGCCTAGTCTACCCATCGTAAAGTCCATTGACTGCTTTATAAAACAGTAATGCCAAGTTTGACATTCCCTTCTCCAATAAACACAAGCAATTCACTGTTAAAATACCAAATCATTTACTAATGCCAATGAAATGGTTACAAAAACTGCCTGATCAGGTAGTTACCATTGAACACAATTGAACTATTTTCCAAAGAATCTGGGGGTCTGCTTTGGACATACTTGTCTTCTTATTATTGATTACAATGTACGGACATCCTTAGCATACTGATGTTCGACCAATGACCCACAGGAATGCCACCCACAAGGGAAGTCCATCATTAAGTTCTTACGTTAGTGCAACTTGAGCTGGCTGTCCTAAGACAACCAGGCCCCTCACTAGCAATGGTGCCAGGCCTCCATAGCTTGTACAATATGAGTGAGGCACATATGTATCATAGGTCCCTTCACACCTGCAATGACTGTTTTAGGCCTTTTTGTATATTGAACAACAATATGTAAAAACAAACACAATTGGATGAGCTCAGTCCACACCCTGGATGGAGATTGATCAGCCCTCAAAAATAGTGAAACAAGACCTTATAGCAATAACATAAGAGGTACTACAGCCACCCAATTATGTTCGGAATGTATCATATCACACTCTATATCGCCCAGTAATCTGTTAGGAGTCCCACGCTCCCACCAGCCTATGGGCAAATAACCAGTTTACTTATGCTTTTGTGGGCATTCAAATGCAAAATGAAATACCCACAACATACCCAAAACACATGCTAAGCATTGGCGCACTAGTATACATAGTCCTCTCCTATTGTCCCCCTCAACCACTGACTAGATTGTAAGCTCACAAGAGCTGTTTGTTATTGTGCGTGATTCTAAATTGTTCTACTGACTGTAACAGTGCTGCGGAATTTGCTGGCACTTTAGAAATAAATTTAATGTATACGGACAGTGTCAAACCTCCTTAATTGCAAGAAACAAAACAACTCCCCTAACACTCACCCAAAATGGCCAGACAGCTCAGAAAAAATCCAAGCAGCGCACTTGGCATCCTGCACAACTCACAGTGATTACAGAAATACCGGCTTGCTCCTGCATTCATCACCAGCCTTGGACCAGTGAATAATAAACTAGATGCAACAATCATCCTGTTCTACATCTGCTGCTTGAACACCCTTTTGCTAAGCCTTGCTATAGCTAACGTGGTCTCGAACCCAACGATTAGCCTCAAAACAATCAAACAGGCAACATACACCAATATGCCTTGACATTGAATTACACAGCATATTTAGCAAGAATGACAGCTGAACAAAAAGACAAAATGGATAACTCACCAATTTCAACTATTCAACCACAGCCACCAATCACTCGGTGAGCTCTGGCACACTTAACTTGTACGCACACATCTGCAAATATTTGTCATACAAACTATGACATGACAAGGCCTGGAAAGCCATCTTGCACACTGGGAAAATGCCGGTGGGCTGCAGGCCGAGGGTGCCACTCACCCCATTTGCCATATAAATTGCTTACAGGTTCGTTGTCTGTGAACTTGCCAAAATCTGAGGCTGTCTTTGAGGGTAAAAAACATACAAAAATATAGGACCGCACAAACCTAAAAAGCATAAAAGGCCTAAAAATTCAGATTCTTGGGTTACTGCTAGAATATATTGACCAATAACAAAAAAAGGGGTAAAAAGAGAAAAAGTATATTTATTCTAAAAAAAAAATTAATATCTTATCCTTGAGATGATATGAAAGCCATAATCATATACAAAAAGTTTGACACCTGTCCTTTTCCCCATCTTGAATGCCTCTAAGGGCCCTCAGTGCTTGAATATGTGTCTGAAATACATCATTGTGTTGGCACAGTAACCTTTAACATTTCAATTCCACGCACAATGAAGATGACTAGACTCTACAACACTGTAATACAGAGTGGAATGCAAATGTCATTGGTCTATTAGAAGCTTCCATTCATTCTGGATGTTCTGTGCATGGAAATGACAGACATGCCTTTCTGTCTTGCCAAAATGACTTCACAATAAGGCATTTGCTTAAAGTCCTCAGAGTTCTCCTCTGGGTTCATTATTCACAGTTCCCATGCCAACTTACATATCTGCAAATACCTTTGGCATTTTTACATCCCGTAGGATTTTATTTTTTCACTCAGTGCTCCCACACAAGAAGCTAGTTTAACCGTGTTTTCAGTTACAAAGGAGAGCTTGAAATCGATGGTCCATTTATCCTGAAGGGAACATTGATATTAATTTATTTCACTGTTTTTAATCTCTGGGTGGGTGGTCTTAGAGGACCAAGCATCTAAAGTAGTAGTTTTAAAGTAGTATTTTGGTGCTGTGGTTAACCTGAAAGCAATAATCTCCAAAACAACAAACAAGTAAGTAAATAAAGATCACTCCTGAGGAGCCCATCAGAATTAATATAAACATCATCTAAACAAACTCCACCATATAATTATAATTTATTTATTTATGATAGTGAAAACAATTTACATAGCTCTTACAATACATATATTCAACGGGTATAACAACACTAGGAACGACAGAACACTAGGTTAAACTTAGGTTAAGAGGGCCTTTGACATACAAACATGTTTTTGAGAATCACCCCAAGGAAGCTTGATTCCAGAAAGCTCATTCTTTGCCCAAAGGAGAGGCTGGTTAAGCACAGGATACCTCAGGTATTTGCAGGACAGTCACAATTTGTGAGCACTAGCCTGAATAGCTACCCCAATGTCCTACTTTTGGGGGTATTAGGGATCATGGGCTAGTTGAAGAACTCTTTTGATCTCCCTTGACTGGCCTGGACCCTCCCAGGTGCAGCCACATCTCTCTCTGCGTCTATCTGCAACTTTTAACACCGGTGTCCTGATTTGGACACCAGAAATGTTGAGGGCTATAGCACAGTTCTGACAGAAGGGTTTCCATCTTGAACAAAACATAATGTTATCAAGCACTGAAAATCACCTTTTACATCATTATCATTTTTAGATAAAGTCTAAAGTGATTCTGATCTAGATTTTCCCAAGAAAATTGTAAAACACTTCCTGCCCTTTACCGCAATTTTTTTAGCTGATTGTATTTTCGCCTTTGGCACTGAACTTTGTTTCCAACAATACATTTCCTTTTTTAAAAATTATTATCACAAATATTGTTATTGCAAGGTTGGACAGGAGACAGATAAGAGACCTTGGCATTTTAATGCCAGCGGTCGCCAAATAATGCGGCAACCCACAGCCACATGTTATGGTTTTATACTCTCGTAGTGAATGACTATGTGTATCCAGCCTCTCTCTGCAATCACTTTCTGCAGTACAGTAATGTGCTGATGATCCTTTCCTGGTCCAACTGGGAGCTGCCTTCCCCTCTCCCAGCAGAAGTTTACCTTATTTAACGTTGCTATTAAAGATGAAAGCCTTGAGCCTTGAAAGCCATAGTAACCTACGGTCTAAAATGTTTTAGCTGGCCAGGTAAAATCAGGGTCCTCTCTCCACAATTCCTGTGGTCCTCCTGGATTACCTCTGTCATTTTTTTCCACTGCACCTCAAACGTACAGTATTTAAAGTTGCTAAGCCAAACTGGCTGGCAAAAGTTAATTTGGCCACAATATAATAGATTATATTTTCAATTATAAAACTGAGGTTCTTTCAAGACAGGAGTTTCATGGTGACGCTGTCTCTGACTTTTATCTGAGCGTTAATGGAATCTAGCTTAATATATAAAATATTTCATTTAATAATAGTTTCCATTTGCAAACTAATGCTGACAATAATGTTGGCTATATAATGATAATGGTGAAGGTAATTTCTGGTAAACATAGCTTATCTCTTTCCCAATCATTTAGAAGGGACAATTACGTCAGTGGAATCGAGCTAGTAAGCACCATTAAATTGATAATCGTATCTGCTGGTGATTTAGAAAGCAATTTACTGTAATTCACTTTGCAGATTTTGCATCTGAAAATCTCTGGCTTTTGATTTTTCCTTGGGGATATTTTGCTAACCGTTGTTAAGCCAATTTGCAGCAATATTATTATAGAACCTAAACCTGTTCACCAAGTTATGAGATCTTGGATTCATCTATTTTGGGTTTCTTATATATGTTTTCTAATAAAACCATTTTTTTAAGAAAAAAACATTGTATGCTTTTATTTTTAGTTAACAGACTTGATTGTTTATAGATTTAATTTATTGAAAAATGGGAACCTTAGTGTTAATTGATCATAAAACTGCCTTTGACAAAGATGTCATTTTGATTGGGCTAACAGTCCTGTCATAATAAATCAATTTTCTTTTCTTTTAAAATTTCATTTTATCAAGACTTTTACAAGGAAAGATTATGAAGCAAATAAAAAAGGCATAGCATGAGTATGGTCCAATTATATACGCTCTAACACATTGACTAAAAATCATCATATTAATCTTTGATTAAGTGCTAAACAAATTATAGAGATACATATGAATAGTGCTGCTGTTTATAACACAGCTTGATACTTTGAGCATGTATTTATTTAGTTACCAATATGGTGCCACCCATGTTAAATGAGTATACTGCAGAGGACCTAAATAACCTATACAAATATGTTCACGGAATGGCTATGCACAAGCAATCACCATGGTCAACAACTAACAAATCAAATATCCAGTAATGAAAGGCTATTACGTTTAATGTACATATAATGTACTACCATAGTGTTACAGACAAGTATGAATATCTGTAGAACAAAAAACCACACCATTTACTTGATGTTGTTTAATCTGTATGGTAAGTAACGAGGGAGCAAGGACTCAACCACATGTTCTCCAAAGATCACTGAAGCTAGCATCTAGAACGACTCAACACAGTAGATTAAATGATTGTATGAAGCCTAATCAAATTTATAAATGTATATAAAAATGGCAGTGATCATAGACTTTGACTGCAGATAAGAACTATTTGGCCCATGTAGTCTGATGTAAAGACACAAACCCAGGCAGTCAAATGACAGCCTGGTATTTCCTCTGACAGCTGAGACCAAAATGTGTGGCCAAGAGCTGTTAGATTAAATGTGACAGTGAGGACTGTTACAATATACGGGGATCACTTTATTATCGGGA
>VKOC01018871.1:0-13109 GCA_009364415.1 Spea multiplicata | reverse complement strand
ATCTAAATAGTAGACTTGGGCACTGACACAAATATTCACCTGTTCCTGTGTTTGTTTCGGGTGAATATTCGTGTAGGTTCTTCGTGTTTTTTTCTACATTTTCTGCTGGTTTTCTAGCAGGGGATATATACGGGGTTAACGCAGTAATAGTTAGCAGCAGCTTTGGCGCCAGGATTTTAAAGATCCTTAAGAGCGACTCCATTGGTGACCAGTAGGGGGCTCGTCTTGCATCAACCAATGAAGGGCAGCTGCACTTCATTGCTTGATGCCAGACGAGCCCCCTGGCGACGACCAATAGAGTCCCCATTTGTGTTTGTTTTCATGTTCTCTCAAATAGTCTAAAAAATAGTATGTAAGAGAGCCTAAACTTGTGTACATGGGGTATCGTGATGACGAGGAACATTTATTTGTATTATTAACATTTTTGCCAAAGTGTTTACTGTTTTAGTGCGAATAAAATATCATGTTATATGTAAGAGTACTATTGATGAATTGGGGGAAAATGTGACAAATATGGTTTTTCTAGATTATGCCTATAAACCTCAGACTTGCTTACTGCTAGGTGTTTAAGAAGAGCTGTCTAGATCTGTTTCCGTAAATCCAAATTATGCGATACACTGTTTTTTTCTTCCCGTTTACCCTTTGTACAAAGCCGTGGAAAAAAGATAGCGCTTTATAAAAACAAAAAAATAATATAAATACAAAATAGCGCTGGGCAAAAAGAATAGTCGTGTTGTCCTATTTAATGACATAACTTACTGAGTTATGGCGTAACGCAGCCAGCCCCCGTTTTTGAATTTCCATCACAATTGTGTCAATATTATTGAGCAGCATTCTTTTAACACCCATCACTAATCATATCTTTTCGACATGGCCCATATCTCTTTGGAGACATCCGTGAAGGGTGGCTATAAATCTGACGCGGTGAAATTGGCCCACTGTGCCCACAAATGCAAGCTGTTAACTCCGCTATTAAAAAAAACGGGGGCAGGAAGGGACTAAATGAAGAAAGATTAGCCCTACGTCTATAAAATGAAGCCCGCTGCCTTAATATAGGGGCATGGTTAGTGGTTGGAGGATCTGCCTCCTTTGACAAATATTGGAACTTACAGTTTGGTAAATATCATATTTCATGTAGGCTACAGATTAAAATTCCATTCTACATGTATAAGAAATCATATTTATGTGGATGTCACTGGGGGGAAGTTATTAATATGATTTATTAGCGTGATTCATTATTTCTCCTCTTTTATTAAAGGAGAATTCCCATGGGATTTTTTTTTCCCCTTGCCCATAAAATACGTCAGGGTTCATGGTAATGTAGGTCGGCGTGGATGAAAAAACCTGGTTTTATCGCATTCCCCCCCAAAAGACTTTCATTCATGCATCTAGGTTATTAAGATGAAGGCATTCTATTGTTCACCACAGGCGTCTAAGGACTCAGGGCATTGGTCTAGTCGGTTGGGTTAGGACAGGGGTATGCAATCTTCGGCTCTCCTGATGTTGTGAACTACATCTCCCATAATGCTCTTACGGTCATAAGGCTGCCAAAGCATCAAGGGAAATGTAGTCCACAACATCTGGAGAGCCGAAGATTGCCTACCCCAGTGTCCCAACCATTGGCAGCTGTGCATGCGTAATACCAAAAATTAAGCACGGCATGCAAATGGCATGTTCCTTGTTTGCAAGACATTGTGATATAACACAACGTAGGTGGACCTGCCCGGGACATTTCGGGGTTCGGTAACCCCTGAAATCAGTAGGAAAAGCACATAATGCACACACCTTTATTTAGCTATTAAGATGTAAAGAGATATTGTGTTCCTTCCTATTTTTCCTTTTTTTCTAGTTTTTCTTATTTTTGCCTGTTTTCCGTCTGCTATTAGCAAACCAGCGAGAAAGGATCTCGTTCTACTGCCAGAGAAGCTCCTGGCTGGACAGGGTCAGGAGGTAGACAGGTTGGCTCCAGGAACAAGTGAATTATGTGAATTAGACTCTCCGGCAGTGCCTCGATTTAAGTGTTAAGGGATTTTGTTACATTTATACCTTTCCTATCATTACGTGCTGATGGATTTTATGTACAAGTTATCCGCTTCAACAATACCTAAAAATGAGAAAATAATTGAAAAGCTCTTATTTCTTTATGGCTGTGAATGCACTAGAACTTGGCCTGATTATCGAGCCCCCAATGAGACCCTCTCCCTGTTGGAAACCCGCTGGATCTCCATTGTTTGCCGTTCGCAGAAGATCAATTGCCTGAAACCGGCGGTGGCCTCTTGCCAGTGTGACACAATGATTAATGAAACCCAAATTAAGATAAGCCATGACTAAGTATGATGTCAATAGTTAGCCAGAGACTGATGCGCGCGGCAGGTTTTAACTATTCGATGGCCGGAGGGGTGCTCGTTCTAGTAGTCGAAACCCTCGCTTTCATCTAGGGTCATCTTCAGATTACTTTCATACCATTTAGTAAATCCACACTCCAATCAATCCGTATTCTTTCACAGTGATTGCCTTCATTATAGATCAAGGCTAAGTGAACATCAAGTACATCGTGAAGAAACGTATCGGTGTTTTGGGAAAAACAATAATAGTTTTAAAGATATATTAAGGACAGTGTGCTTTTGCGGAATAACCAGAATTATTGATGTCTGTTTTTAGGTATCTCTTGAATGCTTTGTCTTGTTAGAAGAATCACAGCATATCTTTGCTTTGTATCACCTGCCTTTTTATGCTACTTTATTTGACTAGTTTCTTTATCTCGGTCCTAATATATATATTTTTTACCCCAGTTAATTCTTTTGGTCACGGATGGGAAAAACTTTGCATTGGGACGCGACGTGACTGCCCGGATGAGTCGAATAGGAGGGTGCAGGAGGTAAGATTGTCACATAAAAGCTAGTCTACGGGTCAACGGATCAAAATAATGGAGAATATTTTGGTTACTGACTGCTGATGTTATTATATTTTGTGATTCTGATAAATTCTAATCTCAAAAACCTTACGTAAAAACATTACAAGGTCAGCCATACGAATACAAAAGGGACTCCTGTTTCAGAGTTTCCAAAATCATACCTTATGTTTATTAAATAACGTCCATTTGTCACATGTGTTAAAGTGCATATGATGGCTGACGTAACTCTTTAACTATGTGAGAGGCATGAATTTTGAGATTTTTTTGTCTCCATTTTCCAGTGCTGTTGATTCTTTCTTGTTGCTATGTTGTGATTTTTGTTTCTTTTTTTCTTCACACTGCAGGCCCGACACCTCATACTCCAATTTTTCAAAGCGCAGCCCATCGCACTGAAAGAGGAATTCGTGAATGTCCCAGAAATAACTTATATTGAACACAGCGCGGCAGTCACTCGGCTTGACAGCTGTCGGCCAGGATTTGGGAAAAATGAGGTCACTCACAGAGACTGCTCCGGCTGCTGTGGTAAAGTTCTTTCCCGCTCATTTTCATTCACAGACAGTACGATAAATTAAACATACTGTGCCTGTTTAAAAAAATCTTCAGTTTTTGTTGTCTTTCTCCTCACCTATAGAGCCCTGGCCTGGGCTTCTCCTCTTTGGGAACTCAATTCACCTTTAGTGACCAATTACAGGTGTTTGATATGCCAGGTTGCAGCCATACTGCTTCTTCTAGCCTTTTTTCTCTTCTACAATCATTAGGCCTGATTTAACAGGATTCTTTGGAAAATGGTGGAAGTGACTTTGTAGCCAAGGCCTGGCCTGGTCCCTTCCAAAGGGTAAGGCCTTCAACTAGTTCAATTTTGCTGCCCAATTTGACATATTCCGAAATAAAAATCTAAACCGGGAAGCTTGTATCCAACACGGGGCATTTTTGCAGCCAGTGTTGACCTAGCTTTATAATCAAGGTTAGGACATCTCCGAAGGTTAGCATTTCTCCAGACTCTTGACGGCTATCGAGGTCGGTAAAGCCACCGAAAAAACCTTACGTATCTCCATGTCTGCATCCAGGATTTGAATCCATGACACTGCCTTAGAGGAATAATGTAATCTCTTCTTTGTCAGACATCTTGGCACAGTCGTTGGAATAATGTGCAGCATGGACTAGGGAAGTGGTGACTGGGGTTTTCTGATTGCGCTGCATTTTCTCTCGCTGGGGGTGGTAATTGAGTCTTTCACGCAGGCAAATATCATTCAGCTTTTACTGTAAACAGTTATTTTCCTCGCCGGCGCTAGTAACTCACTGATATATAGATTGCCTTAGCATTTGCCTCGGATAATAATTGTTCTCTCCAAATCTAACACAGCATTAAGCAATTCATTCTTGCTCCTGTACTTAAGCAATTATTATTTCGCTTATACGACACAGGCTGCCTCAGGATTCCGACCTTTCTGCTGTTACCGTACGTCATTACAGCTACCCTAAGGCAAAACATTAACGCAAAAAATGCTGCCTATATGGGTTTTTTATATATTTGTAGCCCTCTATATAGCAGTTTAATATTTTTGTTTTATGTAAACTTTCAGATGAAAGAATATAATAACAGATCTGCTAAAGGGTTCATTGTTTTCTTGCTGGAGAGTGAAATTATTGTTAAAGTGGAATTTTAAAAAAATTATAAATAAATTGTTGCAAATTTGGACAATGCTTTTCTTGAATATCCTGAACCAGTACACACCTCCGATTAAATAAGGATAGTATTTTTGAAAACATGAACATGCGCTCTCTGGTAAGAGATTTGTGTGCAAATCCGTCTAATCTATTAGACGCCACATAGGCGCTCACGCTAAACCCGCTGGACTGTATGTGCTCTGCTGTGTAAATCCCACCAAACCATTGATATATCAGGGGATTAGGGGCTGTGGAGAGAGACCCTTGATAATGACTTATAATAATACAAATATCTTTCGCATGCGTTCATACGAAATTACATACGATCATCACGGTTGTAGGGTTAAATTGTCTAAATGGACACGTAGCGGCAGACCACCCATCGCCAGAATGCCCGTTCCGACGTCTCTTCTCGTATATAACCGTGCAATTCTGTGAATCCGAATGCAGATTAGGGATTAAATGCCCAGCGTCTGAATAAACCGGGCTTTGCATACAGAATTTGCCAGGTTTAGCAATTCATGGCCATATAGTGGGATTAGTCCCCAATAGTTATGCTTTTGAGAGATATTTTTATTATCGGATTGTAGAGGTACTTAGATTGAAAAATGATTAAAGGAGAGTTTTACCCCATTCACTCCCAGAAGTTGCCTTACATGTTGTATGTTAATAAAATAATACTTTTTGTTTTATGTTTTGTTTTTTTTCTATTTATTTGCAGTAGTGTGTGACCCGGGGAAATTTAATCCGGATAACAGTCATCACTGTGAAGTTTGCAAGGACATCAAAATCCCATACTATGGAGCTACTGCCTGCTAGAGAGTTGATAGATCTTTACGTCTTGTACAGTTGACACAGTTTGAATAAAAAGACAATATGTTTTAGCAGAGGTGTATGTTTTTTTTTATAAGCTATAAAATAGTGGATATGTCTGGGTTTATATTAATTCCCACACCATTAAGTTATCACACGTGTCACTTTGTGTTCAGGACACGCATGCGCACTACGCGTTTCGCTGTAGACAGCTTCTTTAGTGTGCAATATGTTTACTTTTACAATTTACAAGTTATCTACTTTGTTTTATCGCTGCTTGTCTTTGTATGTTATGGAAAAAAAACATGTGATCAGCCATTAGAGATAATATGGAATGTATGAGGCCCCCCTTAAAGGGATACTCTAGCCATCTTATGCAATTTAATGCACATGATAGCCAAAATAAGCCTTTAAATTCTAATGGTGTCCCCATGCACGGGGTATTATCCAAAATCCTTCCATATGCCTATTAATCATACAATATTTAAATTTTGTGTGTGTGAGCATGGATGTGTACTTGCGTGTGAGCATGAATGTGTAATCATCTGGCGCTATATAAATTAAATATAATATGCTTCTGGGTATTAATGTGCATCAGGGCAAAACCACGCTCTTGAACCAAGGCAACGGAAAGTAACAATCTAAACTCTTTTATGATATTTTCTCTTCCAGCCAACTCTTTTCTTTTTTTTCTTGCACGTTTTAGTAGGCTACTACTATAGACTGTATTATAAACGTAATCCACGTCCCTATACTGAAAAGCTACTTCGATCTTGTTCTTTGGGAACTGTGTGTCTTCACGCTGCCCATCATTACAGTCCTGTTTACAGAGCTAATAAAAGCTTAGAAGTGTCATCACAAATCACGCCAAGCTTACAAAAGCAGTTCCTGATGCACCACGAAATCCCAAGAGCCTCAACCTGCTCTTCGCTTTGCGGGAAGACTTTCGGCTCATGCCGACTGACCTTTTCCATGAATGTCTGAGCGAAAGCTCCGGATGCTCTAGACGGAAAACCTATTCTCTCCAAAGCACCCAGCAGGGGCTTCTAGAAGGTTCTGTGCTTTCAAAGGTGAGTCACTGGCAGAATATAACGCGACCTTACGGGTAGAAAGGGATTTGGAAGGCATGGTGGTCACAACAAAGACACCATTCTTAGACAAGAACAAACAGTGTGCTTTGGTGATGTATAAAGGGCTTGTTGAGCACATATTAACTATTTATTTTGTTTTATCTGTTTTATACCAATGCACCTGATCTGATATCCTGCTAAGTTCCAAATTATATTTTTTTCTTCTTTGATCCTTTGGCTGTAAATTTGACCGGCAACCACACGCAAGAGGTCTTGATCTGTCCTGTTACTAGTTCATCAACGGCACAAGTCTGTTCACGGTGGTTTATCGAAATTCTTCCGCTCCAATACGACAAATGGGAAGACGTGCAGTTGAATTGTGTCAATTAACAGTTCCAGGACTGGAGAAGACAATCATAAGAAGTAAAAGCAGTCTAACTCCTTGCGATGCCTTTATAGCACCACAGGGTTATATCATTTTCAGTGTGCTCACTTCTGACGAGTTGCCGAGGGAAATCTTTTTAATGAGTACGCAGTACAACCACTGACCCCCAACTCCTTGCCATGTCACTTCTCTTCATTTACGCAGCCCATAGGTGATGGACCCCTGCACCCCCTATTGTATCATCCTTATTGGGGTGTAAGAGGTATACGTACATTAGGAAAGGAGGTTCCTGCCCCATAGAGCTTTCTGTATGGATAGGGCGAATAGGTGGTGTTATATGGACCCTGATTCCAGGACCACTAAAGAAGGTCAGCCAAACAAGCTTGATAAGGGACTCAGCATGCTCGAGTACGGTTATACATAATAATATCTTTATATATTAACTGGAGACGCTTGTAGCAACCTACTGCTCATCGAATCCAAATTTAACATCTGGTATCACTCAGACATCAAAAAGGGTTTTTTTCTTTAAGAGGCAGCATTAAGCTGGACCATTTCTAGCTGCCAGAGGGATTTGATTTGTTTGCCTATGTTCAGATAATAGGTTCTGGTTTCTTAGCAACCCATTAAACTTATTAAAGGACTATTATCCAAGATTCTCCTATCGTTCATAGATGAGCCTCTTTGCATTGATTAATCTTATACTCGTAACCTCAGTTCAAGAATTCATTTGCTTAGAAAAAAAAAACTCAGTCAACAAAAAAGGTTTACTTTTAATATATCTTGTTGATATTTGTTCTGGTTTAAATAACTAACATACAAATTAATATTTTTTTCACCCAACTGGGAAATAAAATATAATTACATGGCAAGGGAAATGACATCGCTCTTAGATCATAGCTATTTGATAAAAAAAAAATCCTGCACCAAGGAGAGGTCCCCCGTAACACCGGAGAAATAAGCTCTATTGTCTGGCCTATGCTGGACACATAAGTCCATTGAAAGCACATTTTTTTTTAATTTTCATTGGCCAGAGCTGTACAGCAGTAATGATGCTATAAGTCACAGTTATGTAAATATCCTTCTTGATGTTGCTAAATCCAACTTGTGCCTGAGAAGCCATCATTACCTCAGTGATTTCAAGAGTTTTTGGCATCTCTGAGCTTGTTGGGAATCCGGAGGAATCAGTCTTAAAGAATAGATGGCTCAGCCACTGCTTCTTTTTGGTTTGGTGTCTAAGAACAAGGCCCGAGAATGCAGGAATTATTTAGAATCCCGTATGATTTATCCGTCCTGATCTAATCCCTGGTCAGATCTGTCTCCAAGAAGAGTCGGTGATGATACTCAAAGTATCTGAGATGGATCAGCCCAAGTGGATCACCATACGCAGTGCGTATTGTAGGATCTGGAGCAAACAAGTCCTCCTTGCTGACCACTTTTGGGAATGACCATAATCTATGGATACGTAGAGAGACGAAGTAGAGACGAAGGCACTCTTAAAGACGCCGCTGTGTGCAGAGAGGCCTTTGCTTAGGTCCACAAAGTTTACTAAGAACATCACATTGTGTAACTTTGTATTGTATAACCACAAAAGTATTCACTTTTCTAAGAGGGAGCACTGGCCAATGATAGTACCACGTGCTTGGAATCTACCTGTAATTTTTAAATCCTCCATAATGTCTGAATTTAGCTGTTTTGAGGCACATAGAAAAGTATATGTTGGATGCACAATGATTGTGTGAAGCCTACCCACTCGTTAACAATCAAGCTGGAGGCGTTAAGCTGAGTTTTTGTGAAAGAATCCTGTTATTTTGTTAGTGTCTTTCTCCAAGTCTTCCAATCCAAGTCACTCTGCTTTCTTTTGATTCAGAACCTCCAAATACGTTGGGTTAAGGTGCAAAATTTCAAGCAGTCTTATCACCATAGCAACACCCACCCTGATTGGACCATTTCCCTAGTTGCTATGGAGATAAAAGCCTCTTTCAAACTGTACCAGTAACACATATACATTAACCATGTATTTTTTATTATTATTATCTTTATTTCTCCAGCCACTTTGAAGAAAGCTCTCACCGCTGGTCCATGAAATTCTATATGGCAGCGTTTTTTTTATGTCAATGTGGGGTTTATGGATCTATAGGTTTTCCGCTCTGGGAACCTGGAACATTTACAGTTTTGCTTTCATGGCGTACAGCAAAGATCTTGATTAATGATAGAACGATTAACGAGGAGAAGCATCCATTCAGTAAACACCCTGATCCTACAGCAGATGCTTTGTGTCTTGCGACCTGTATGACATGCAGTATTTATGTATGAATTTTTAAGCTTTGCTATTTTGGACTACGCTTTTACGTTCCAGAACTGTATTGGCGAAATCTTAATTATAACGACCACTCCGTGCTAACAGCACAGCGTGTACTTGGCTCTGTCCTTGGTACTGATGCGGGGCGATGGAGCATGAACAGCCGACATCCCAGTAAGAGTATCTCCCTACGGTTACCGCGCTAGCTTTACACATTACTCTAACGGCACCAAGACGCTTTACACGTGTACTAATCTGCAATCTGATGGAGTATTGTGTGTCGCGTTATCAAGTCTTAATTTAACTCTATTCTGGCTCTCTCTTATTGAGTTAACCAACATAAACTACACAATGAAGTAGAACTTTCATTCCAAGCTATACTTCAGCCAAAGTTGTAGTTCCATGGAAATAATTTTTCTTGTTTATGCACCAACTACGATGTGGAATACACCAAATAGTGTTACTTCTTCCTAAGTATCGTAGACATTGAGGTTATGGCAAACTATGTAGCATTTCTGTGCCACCCCGGACTCACAAGCCACAATATATTCTCTAGTTGGATGGTCTCTAGCAATTTAAAAATGGCGGAGACGTAACGTAATGGAGAGGGTCCTACATACTCATCATGGCTCAGCGGTTACAAAAACGCACTACCACTGGTTGGTTGTGTTTGCTTCGTTGACTGGCATGAACTAACATTTCTCATGTATAAATAAAAGAGAGAGTGCTAAAGTAAAAAATAAATTATAAAAACTATAAACCCAATCATTAAATATGTATAAGCCTGATCACAACGAGCCTACCAAAATCTTCAGTCTTTTTTTTGAGGTATAATCCCCGGGTTTTTTTTCACCCAAGATATTTAGATATTGAAGCATAATAGCCACGTTTCAGCTCACAGCTCACAATGTTGAGAGTGAGACACCTTCTTTTATGTCGATCTTTGAAGAAACCTCATTGATTCTGCCTGCAGAGCTGCTTCATCGGTTTGATAGCATCTGAGCTTCTATTGGTTGAGCGTCCTTTAAAAAAAGACTATCCCTTTAACCAAAACGGTTCCACTGGCAACATCCAACTCTGCATTTACATTCTTTAGTCACACCGGCGTATGTTTTAAGATAAGACGGGGATTTATGTTGAAAACCAAGGAACTTCATGGCTTTCAAAAAGCCGGTAATTGGCTGATGAGGTCAAACACAAGACGGAAATATATAGCGCAGCCCCCGGCGAAGCTGGAGCCAGCAGGGGCAGCAATGCTTTCTAACATTCATATGAGATGTGACAGGACCTGGCGGTCATACAAAGAGACGCGAGCAGGGCCACAGTCTGTGGTCCCGGAGATATTGCAGGTCTTTACAATTCCTTTCAATTACTGAGTAATCTCCCAGAACCCCCCCTTTAACCAGACTGCTGATGGGAACATTCATTTTTGCTGCCGGCAAATCAGTTTTTCCACATGGACACAGACCGAAAAAGAGACTCAACATCATATATCAAAATGTCAATAATGCACCACTTCATATGAATTAATCCTATAAGACTGTATTCTCTCTGTACCAGGCAAAAAAAAAAGAAAAAAGGCTTTTAGAACATCTTACTTTAAAAAACGATGCGTGTCTGCATAGCCTCGCTTGACACGGGATGCCATGTACATGTGAAAAAGAAAAAGCAGAATCAGAAATATTTCTGGGGAAATAATCGTTTCCAAAGTTTTCACCCAGAGAACTTGTCAGACGAGTGGACCTGGAGGTCCTCCCATCCTGGCCTTTATAGCAGCTGCGAGGAGATCAGATCCCATCAGACGAGACATCTTTGTTCCACCTGGGCTCCTGTTGGGGCCACAGGACTGTAAAAGTCTGCAATAGAGCATAGAGCGTAATTCAGGATCTAATTCTCATGGGGTCTCTTACCCTAGGTCTTTAAACACTTGGAGAAGGTTCCGTAAGCTTCAACGGTTCTTCCTCTTTGTCCTATTCATGTATTATTTAGAAGAGCTTTTTCTATACTGTCGATGATAAAATATCTGACAATACCACAGCTCAGATGATCTTAAGGTCTCACTGACCTTTCTTGACTTCGTTAGTTGGAGATTATCTCTTTCTTCCTCTACTTTCCGCACAGAGGACCTTCTCTCTCCTCTATCAAACTGCAGCCCACCAAGCTGCAAATATACAGGAAGGTAACATAACTGATAGGGCGTCCTGTTTTGCTGTCAGTGGAGGGTTAATAGCAACACATTCTGCCAAGACTTATACATGGCCATTAAACAAGCAGCTGAAGAAATGTCAAGAGCGTGAATTTTACTAGGGGATTCAGCGAGTGAGCTGCACAGCGGGCGTAGAGAACAAATTATTTTCAAGTGGCGTGGTGGGTGATAAATCTCATCAGAAAACACATGTTGTTGCATAAATGCTAACGGAGCTTCTGTCTCTGGAAAACAGAATTAGCCTCCCAGTACACTAGCCTTGCATAATATTTAAGCAGTGGACTGGGGCAGATCTAGCAGGGCAGAAACTTCCCAAACTGCCTTGTGTAAGAGGTCACTCAGCTCAGTATGACCCATTCCACCGCCAATGTATGTCTATAAAGATGGCGGCCTATGTGCTGATTTTATACACCTGTTAGCCACGGGCTGCGGATGAAACTCCTAAACGCAATAATTAGGAGGAGTGTTCATAGTGCTTCTCACCAGGGTTGGCCTTGGATTATTGGTTTGTTAAGGCAAAATATTTAAAACTGTATGCTTTTTTAGTGGAAAAAAAGCCAAAATGACCTTATCTCCCTTTCTCTTTGACTCTGAGTGTGTGATGGTTATTTATTTAATATTACGTGTAATAATGGTGTATTTATATGGGGTACTGTCCCAGAGTAGTGGTCCCACCTGCCGTTCAGGTGCACGTGCACCCCCTTACTGTGTGCCCTCTGTGCCAAGCACGGGCAATCAGATTTCCCCTTGGATCAAGAACGTCTAAAATATTAATATTTAATCTATTTATAGCCCTATATCCACCACCCAAAATATTCAGTGAATCTCCAGTGAAAAGAGCTGTTTCAGAGTTGCGCAATAAATAGTTAAATATCTGTGATTATCTCATCTGTTTCATCTATGCATTATGGAGGGTCAAGGCAACCCAGCCTGATGAGTCTTGGCTGGTGTTTCCACTTTATAACCACATAGATACGTCATCAAGCTGCAAATGTTTCATATCATCTCGACTCTCTTCGTTTATCTTTTATTTAAGTGAATACATTCCGCTCCTCTTAGTCCCCGACAGCAACCAACCCACAGAAAAAGCGCAAGCTGACGGTTCAAAGCGCCGGCAGGTCGTTCATCAAAATTTCTCCATCTGTGGCAGCTTTACTCTTGAAAAATGAGATGTCGTTAAAAATAAAGTTTGAGACCAGTGTTCCCTCTAAGCTGTGCGCTTGTGCGCGCGCACATAACGTTTTTGAGGGAGCGCACACGTTCAAACATTGTGCGCACAGTACCTAACGGGGAGCTGGGGGGGGGGCGTCCGTCCAGGGTGACGCTGGCACTCCTCCAGAGACGGACATTAATGTCCGCCGCTGGAGGAGCAAGCTCGGTTGGGGAGATCAAAAATCTCACCCCAACCGGCTTAAGATCAATCAAGGGAGCGGGAGGTCTGTTCATACAGACCTCTGATCCTGCTCCCTTGCTATGCGCGCGGCAACTGATGCTGTGTGTTGGGATTTGATGTCAGATCCCGGCACACAGCACTGAAGCCACGCCCACCTTTACTGCACCGGAAGCACAGGACAGAAGAAGAAGAGTCGAGAAGAGAAAAGTAACTAACAGAGGAGGATGAGGAAAAGTAACTAACAGAGGAAAGGTAGGAAAACATTATGTATATGTATATATATGTATATGTATTTATACATGTGTATGTGTATATGTATGTATGTGTGTGTATATATATGTTTATGTGTGTATGTATG
>VKOC01018870.1:0-42619 GCA_009364415.1 Spea multiplicata | reverse complement strand
TTACCGAGAGCTTCTTTTCCCTGCCAATCCCTGGGGACACTATGAGAGACTCCTCCTCCGTACCTGAGATAGGGCAGGACTCCAAACATTTAAAAGGCCCCTCCCCTCCTAGCACCCTCAGTGAATATCAAAGACCACACAGGAAAACAGAATCGCTGCAAAAACAAACATTTATTGAAAGGAAGGGAGGGAACAAAACGTGTCACCAGGGATTGGCAGGGAAAAGAAGCTCTCGGTAAGTAGAACTTAATGTTTCCCTGCCATCCCAGGTGACACTATGAGAGATATAACAAAGAAGAAGGGTGGGAAACAAAGAAACTCAGGGGGAAAACACAGCCCCAAGAACCGTACGACCGAACAGGGCATCCTCCTGTGCCATCTGATCGAGTCTATAATGTCGAACAAAAGTACTCAGAGTTCCCCACGTAGCTGTTTTACAGATGTGTTCAGGCGAGACAAGACATCGTTCAGCCCATGAAGTGGAAACTGCGCGGGTAGAGTGGGCACGAATCCCCGGAGGGGGAACCCCGCCAGCTGCTGTGTAAGCTAAACAAATAGTAGACACAATCCATTTCGCCATCGTACGCTTAGAAATGCCAAGACCTCTACTGGGACCAGAAGAGGCTACAAACAAACTAGATGATTTGCGCACAGGCTGCGTGCGTTCCAGATAAATAGAAAGACATCTTTTTAAGTCCAACGTATGGAGCGCTTCTTCTTCTGCCGATTGAGGGGACGAGAAGAACGTAGGCAACACAATTTCTTGGTCCCTGTGAAACGCCGTCTGTACTTTGGGTGAGAATTCCGGGGGCAAGGCGAGGATGACCTTATCCGGAAAAAAACGCAGAAACGGTTCTTTCATAGAAAGGGCCTGGAGTTCACTGATGCGCCTCGCAGAGGTAATGGCCACCAGGAAGGCCGTCTTCAGAGACAACAAGTGTAGGGACACTGATTGAAGAGGCTCAAAAGGTGGCAACATGAGCCTGCGAAGGACCAGGTTCAGGTCCCAGGGAACCATCTTGGAGACAGGGCGAGGACGAATACGCACCATAGCCTTGGAGAAACGCCTGATGACTGGAACAGAACTCAAATCAAAGCCAAGTAAAGCACTAATGGCAGCAATCTGGACCTTGATGGTAGAAGGCTGAAGTCCATGTTCAAACCCCGTCTGCAAAAAAAGAATAGCAGCTGGAGAACACTCTGAAGGAAGAATTTTCCTGGATCCACACCAGCTACAAAACATCTTCCACACTTTAATGTATCTGAGGGATGTGACCTTCTTACGACTGCGCAGAAGAGTTTCTGTAACCGACTCAGAGAAGCCTCGAGACCTCAGAATTCTCCGTTCAACCTCCAAGCCATCAGCTGAAATACCGCAGGATTTGGATGAAGGAACTGACCCTGGTGAAGCAGGTTTTCCCAGGCCGGGAGCCGTAGGGGTGGTGCGTGGCTGAGTGAGACTAGGCCCGCGTACCAGACACGTCTGGGCCAGTCCGGGGCAACCAGAATAACTGATGCCCGGTCGAACTTGATCTTTTGCAGAACCTTGGCCATCAGAGGCAATGGAGGAAAAACATAGGCGAGGTTGAAACTCCAAGTCTGGGCGAAGGCATCCACAGCCAAAGGCTGGTCCCGAGGATTGAGAGAAAAGAACGCCGGAACTTGAGCATTGTCCCTGGAGGCCATGAGATCTATCTCGGGCATTCCCCACCGTTGGACAATCATGTGGAAGGCTGCCGGATGCAAAGCCCATTCGTGGCTTTGAACGGGGGTTCTGCTTAGAAAGTCGGCTTGGGAATTCAAAGCCCCCTGAAGGTGAACCGCAGACAAAGTCATGAGACGTGATTCTGCCCAAAAGGAAATCCTGAGAGCTAGACGTAGTAGGCGAGGACTTCTTGTACCCCCCTGCTTGTTGATGTAGGCGACCACCGCCCGATTGTCGGAACGAAGCAGGATGTTGCCGCCAAAGAGATGCTTTTCCCAGTGATGAAGGGCCTTCTCCACCGCCAGCAGCTCCAGGCAGTTTGAGGGTAGGAGCTGAGTGGCAGGCGACCAGAGACCTTGAGCAAAGTCGTCCCGATAAGTTGCCCCCCAGCCTGTACTGCTTGCGTCCGTCGTCTGGAGCTCTTTGGATGACCAGGCCCATCGTCTTCCCGAGGCCAGAGTATCTCGTAGGAGCCACCAGGAGAGGGATGCCTTGACATGCGGAGGAAGACGAACCAGTCTGTCCAGGGCGAATGGGTTCTGTTCCATCAAATGCAGAATATGGTTCTGAAAGACCCTCATGTGAGCCAGGGCCCAGGGAACTGCATATCTTGCTGAAGTCATCTTGCCGAGAAGAGACATACAACGCCTTAGTGGATTTTTTCGTGCAGAAAGCACCTTGCAGGTTAGGGAATAAATACCGCTGATCTTGCTCGAAGGAAGAAAAGCTTTTCCTTCGCACGAATCCAGGCGAAGACCGAGGAACACCAATCGTTGGGAAGGAACTAACTTGGACTTCTCCCAATTTAGAATCCAGCCGAGATCCTGAAGCGTCTGGACCACCCGGGAAAGGTGAGACTGAAGGAGAGTCGCTGAATGCGTGTGAATCAGCCAATCGTCTAAGTAAGGGATGACTGAAATGCCCTGACGTCTGAAATGGGCCACCACCACTGCAAGGAGTTTTGTAAACACTCTGGGGGCTGGAGACAGTCCAAATGGCAGGGCTTGAAATTGAAAGTGACTGATTCTTGAACCCCAAGGAATAGCTATCCGCAGAAACCGATGATGGGAGGGATGCATAGGAACATGAAGATACGCATCCTTTAGGTCTATGGAGACCATGAAGTCCTGAAGGTTTAGAGAGTCCAGTGCTGATCTTATGGTCTCCATCTTGAACCTTAGGAAACGAAGGTGACGGTTCAGGAAACGTAGGTCTATAATGAGACGAAACCCCTTTGGTGATTTTGGAACCAAAAAGACCCGAGAATAAACTCCTTGACCCTGTTCCTGCCGGGGCACAGGAATAAGGACTTCTGTATGCACAAACTGATGGACAGCAGACAGCAGGAATCCCCGCCGTTCCAGGTTCTGAGGAAGGTGGGAGATCAAAAACCGGTCTGCAGGCTTGTTTTCGAATTGCAGTCGATAACCCTGGGATATGATGGATCTCACCCAGGAATCTTTGGTGATGAGGAACCAATAGTCTACGAAATGCCGAAGTCTTCCTCCCACTGGGATGACTGACGAGTCATGCAAAACCTTTGGGATCCTGGGCCGCTTTGGGGAAGGCGAACCTGTCGTGTCTACCCCTCTCACGATGGAATCTGCCCCGGAAGGCATGCTCCCTTGTAGGGCGAAAGGAACCGGAACCATAACCCCTGGACTGGCCTGGAAAGTATGGACGAAAGGACTGCCGCCTCCTGGAAGCAGTTCTGCGTAGAGGCATCCAATGTTTATCACCAGTCGTCTTCTCAAGCAGGGACTCCAGCTCCTCGCCAAACAGAGACCCTCCTTTAAAAGGGATATTTAGCAGTCTGTTCTTTGAGGCATTGTCAGCCCCCCAGGCTTTAAGCCATAAGGCCCGTCTGGCCGCCACCGAAAGTGCAGAGGTCCTGGCTGACATCCTGACATTTTCAACCGAGGCATCGCAGAGAAAATCCACTGCCAATTTGAGAGCAGCAATGTTCTTGAGGATAGTTTCTCTAGGCGTTTTTGCCGCAACCTCTTCCTCGATCTGTGACAGCCAGATTTTAACAGCTCGAGACACTGAGGCAGATGCTATGCCAGGTTTAAAAGCAGCAGAGGAAGCTTCAAAAGATTTCTTAACGGCTGCTTCAGCCTTCTTTTCCATCAGATCCGAGAAATGAGAGCCATCCTCCAGTGGCAAGGCAGTCTTTCTGGAAACTTTCATCACCGCGGTGTCAACCAGCGGAGTCGCACAAAATTTTTCAAAGTCCTCTTCAAACGGAAAGAGGCGTTTCACCCGCCTGGACAGGTTAACCCTCCTCTCTGGATGATTCCACTCCTGCTTAATGATGTCGGATAAGGCAGGGTGCACAGGAAAAGAAGGTGACTGCTTGGAGAAGCCGGCAAAGAAGTGATCCTTCTTAGGTGTCGCTGTTTCCTCCAAGTTCATGGCAGACTTTACCGCAGAAATGAGAGTATCAATTTCTTCCACCGGGAACAAATAGGAACTTTCCTCTCGAATTTCACCTTCCTCAGAAGAATATTCCTCCAGCTCAGGATAATCAAACTTGGAGTCGGAAAACTGCTGGTAACCCAGGAGCGATGGTTCCCGAACTGCCGGAAGATGGGAAGGAGCAGGAACCGATTGACGAAAAGCCGAAAAGGTGGACTGCATCTCCTCCTTAAGCCAGGCTAAAAACTCTCTCCCACCAGAGGCTTCCGAATCCGCAACGGACTTTAGACAGGCGGAACAGAGCTTTTTCTTAGCATCCTGCAGAGGCCTGTAACAACCAGAACACTGCGCATGTTTAGATTTAGTTAAAGCCTTTTTTGGTCTCTCCTCAACAGAGGGAGGCTCAGAATTATCTGGAGCAGACATAATCAGACAAAATGCAACAGCACCGTCAGAAAATATATAATAACCCATTGTCAACTCACCACACCGCTTAAATAGCTCCAAATCAGGCTACAAGCTGCAACAGCAGCAAATCTGGCGCCAAAATTTTGAATTGGAACGAAAACGAGGCTAGGAACGCATACCGGACATGCCTGGCGAACCGAGCCGGAAAAGCAGAGACGCCATCTTTAAAAAACGCTGAGACGCCGAGCCGCGGCGTCTAGAAACAGTGAACAGCAGTGGAAACAGCGGGGAGCTGAGGGAAGGAAGCCGGACGGATCACCGCACAGCCAAGGTAAGTAAGCGCCGGGCCGCGCGGCACCAGCCACCAGGCTATGGTGCAGAGACTACCCCCACCCGAGGGGGCTTAGCCCTAGGGAGAAACGGCTCAACCTAGAGCCGAATAAAATAACAAACGGGAGACGAGTCCTCCCTACCTGATGTAGGGCAGGAAAAAACACTGAGGGTGCTAGGAGGGGAGGGGCCTTTTAAATGTTTTGAGTCCTGCCCTATCTCAGGTACGGAGGAGGAGTCTCTCATAGTGTCACCTGGGATGGCAGGGAAATATATATATATATATATACACATCAAACTGCTAACAGCAATCACACTCCTATCAAGCCAAGGCAGCCAGTACATGCTGGAACCTGGGGATGATGGGAGTGTGAGTACAGCCTCCATATGCCATGCTAACACCCACCCCCCTTACACATCCATGCTATCACACACACACTCATTCACAAACATTTAAATACTCATTCATTCCATTAATCACACATACTTCACACATTAAACACACATCAATCACACATAATTACCCAAAAACCCTCCCCCACCCCCTTACCTGAACTGCAGATCTCTCACTCGAAGACTTCTGCAGGGGACCGGCTGTGTGAGTAACTTCTCTGGCCCCGCCCCCAGAGGAGGGAGGGGGGAGATAGAGCTCTGTGAGGACGCTGCAAGCTTCCTGTCCTCCTGCTTCTAACAGAAGAGACGCTGCTCGCGACCGGTAAGCAGCATGGCCCCAGCAGACTTTTTTGGGGTCTGATTATAAGACGACCCCGATTATAAGACGAGGGGTATTTTTCAGAGCATTTGCTCTGGAAAAAACCTCGTCTTATAATCGAGCAAATACGGTATATCTTTTGTAAAATAACATGTATGTGCCTTAAATTACCAGTATAATACACATCTGCTCCCAATTAGAAAATAAAATGATTTATTCATTAGATATGTTTAAAAAAATCTGGTAGCAAGTTGGAAAAGTGGTCTTGTCACCACAGCAACCAGCGGAATATTCCTGACTCACTTTTCACATAACAATTATTGAGTTTTAGGAGGTAAGTTACAGTAGGATGACGTGTTATACAAGGCCAGCTTGGCCATTCATGTGACAGAAGGGGGCTTTTGTTGGCCCCATTTAATCCACAGTTATTGCAAGAATAAATATTTTTTAGCTCGCTATAAAGTTACCTACAACCCAATTAGTGAATAAATCCTATATATTACAGAGCAAACCACGTGGTACACATTACTTTTTTGCGATGACAAGGTACCCAAAAGAATATGGTTTTTAGACACCTTATGTTAACCCAAGTAGATAAAATGCACACACGGCACAGAGACTGCTAAATATTGACCTGAGTGGGTATGCTTATTCTCCAGTGAATCCGGCACAAACACTATGTCCAAATTCATTTAAAGGATGCCTGAAGTGGATAGTATAATGTCACATACAGCTTCACCAAATAATAATGCATATTACCTTTGGAAGAAGCAGCAGCTCCAGAGATGCAGCCCCCCTCACCCTCCAGAGTCAGACAGATCCTGCCACTAAGTGACATTGACAGAAATACAGTCCCATTGAAATAAATGGGAGCGCTTTCCACGCATCCAGACAGTGGGTCTTGTTAGACTGGCAGCCAAACGCATTTCCTGCACACCAAACATCTGGAGGGTGGGGAAAGTGGCAAACTTCTACGCATTTGCAAGGGGGTTCACTATATAATACATTTAAAGGGGTCACTCAGCTATCATAGGCATTACAACGTGCATGAAGGCTGCAGTGTCCTTTTAAGCACCTTGTACTTGTTCACAAGTAAAAATATAGAGTTGGTCAACAGAAATTAAGCAAGCAGAAAACTTATTCTTTTTGAACCTACTAACATACAGAATTAGTACCTACCCAAGTTTCAACATATTGATCATGTCGAAGTTAACCACATCAAATACTTTCATTGCCTGGTCTTCTCCAACAGAACAGAGAAGAGCTCCTTCAACACTGGCTGCGATACTCTCAATCACTCCTGCAACAATAGACAGGTAACAAGTTTCATAAATCAAAACATTTTACTATGTAAAAATAGAGAAATAAGAGGTCAAATATAAATATATATATATATATATAGGTATTTTTTAAAGCTAAACCCAGACACAGATTCATTTGGCATGTGAACTGCTTCATTTACAGTGTCTTCACTAAAATCCTCAAGATTGTAAGCTCCTTTGAGCACAGCCCTCCTTGCCTGTTTCTGAACGTCATATTGTTATGTTACATACTACTTGTTATGTCCTGTCTACCCATTGTACAGCACTACAGAATTTGATGGCGCTATATAAACAATAAATCAAAAAATAAACTTCTTTAAAGACTACACTGCAACTCCTGGTTCATATGCTAGTATATAATTCAGACACATTGCTCTTTAGATCTTACTATTTATGGCTCATTTTGAATACTGTGGTAAGGGTTGGTATTTTTTTTTATAGGGTCACTTAAAAGGAAAATAAATAAAATCACAGGTACCTAAATGGCTCCGAAAATGCTTTACAAATTCAATCCCTTCTTCTACCTTCTTCCAGAACTTCACGTGTCCATCATGACTGGCAGTTATAATAAAGTCTGTCCTGAAAGCATAACAAACTGTTATCAATACTGAAAAATCATAGATAAAGAGTCTGACCTAGTCAGGGGTTCTCAATTCCATAATAAACAGAAAAATAAGAACAAACAACAATATGTTACATATAATACAGAACAACCTGTGAATTAGTATTACTACATTAATTCAATATGCAACATTACATATACAAACATTTAATAACTGTGTACACGGCACTTTATAAACTACCACACGTTAAGATAAATGTACCATTTTAAAAAGACAACATGTATATACAAAGCGACCCTTTGTTGTAACGTCAATAGTGGAATAACTAGTAATTTTGTGTTCGGATGTATTTTACTCAGTAGATTTATTTGTGTTGCTGGTCAAAATAAATTGCTTCAAATAACAATTAAAGGTCCCCGACAACCTCACCAAATAATGTATATTAAAACTACTTAATTAAGAAAGGTAAACTAAAGGCACTATAGGAAAAACTGTAGCTCCCCACCACCATTTCCTCGTGCATATGATGGTTGGAGTACCCCTTTAAAAATAGTATAATAAAAAAAACAATAATAAAAAAAAAAAAGAAGAGAATTAAGTTCCCTCTTCCCATGTTTTTAGTCCTGCGTGTATATTCTTTTAACAAACGATAAGTGAATTGATCTATGACAAAAATAATGGGTTTATTATAAATGGTACCAATCATGACTTGTAATCTTTAAAATACAATCAACACAGTTCTATGTAGTCTTTAACTCAAAAAACAGGGGTAAAAAAAAAATTACATAACCATAGCAGATCAACTGGCAGCGGGGGTTATTCATCAAGACAACGGAGGAAGGCAAACCGGAGAGGAAACGTTCACTTACTTGGTACATACAATGTGTGTGATCACATCTCTGTGCATGTAACTGCGCTCATACATCGAGGCGCTTGGAAGGTTGTCCAAGTAGACTTTTTCAAACTCAAGAACTTGGGTGGAAGAGAAAAAATGAATCAGTTACTTATTGTTATTTAGGACAACAATATCAGAGCAGCTCATTTTACAAAGTAAAAGCCTACCTTGGCTGCTAACCAAGTCTAAAAGCTATACAATAAACGGATCATCGTTATAGCTGGATAGTTTCACACTTAACATACCTAACAAAACCAAGCTGTGCGGAAAGCCATGCTATCAGACTATCAGATGTTTGTGCAGCGCATGGGCATGTAGGGGTTCATTCACTAAAAGGTCTTGGTACTAACTCTTACTACACTATCCATTATGAAGGGCCATCATCAGCAAGCTCATCCAACATTAAAGGGCTGAGTTGTCCCTGCGTAATGAATAATTGAATGGTTGAGAGACTTTGACAGAACCTCATCAATCTGGCTATACATTATACAGGGCCAGCCAAGCTCTGAGGCCGTCTCTTCATAGCCAAGTCCAGAGGATGAAGCTACAGCCATCATGTGAACTCTCCCTTTAGACAGCAAAGTATTAGTCAGCCTACGACACCCTCTGTCTAATAGACAAGCTGCTTATTAACTGTTAATTTTCAGCATTTCCTTATTATGACGGTGCTAATAATGAATAAAACGTTAAGTCTTGTGCTAGAACTACAGCTATATTCCCGCAGTTACTGAGGCTGTGCATCACATGGCACCAATATCATTATATAACAGATGATCGGTTTCGCCATGGAATTTGCCTGACAGAAAGACGATCTAAACAAAAGAACACACAGTAAAAAGATAAAGTGACAACAAAGCCGGGCGGCAGATCTGATAATAACCTTTCCTCTTCTTGTTCTGGGAAGCCTCGGTGGGCATCGGTCCTACCCAGCGTTCTTCCGTCTCTTCCTCCTCATGCTGCTCCTCATGCTGCTGCTCTCGCTGCTCCTCATGCTGCTGCTCTCGCTGCTGCTGCTGCTGCTGCTCTCGCTGCTGCTGCTGCTGCTGCTGCTGCTGCTGCTGCTGCTGCTCTCGCCTCGGTGCCCTTTCCTCCTCGTTACTGGAACTACTAGAACTGCTGCTACTGCTGCTGTTGCTCCGGTGTCTAGACTTTCTCTTCCTCTCCGCCATGCTTGCCCGCGTCACTAGTATGCGACGCGCTTCCCAGCGCAGTGTAGTGATGTCACCAGTCTCGCCAGCCAATGAGTGGCCGGCGCGCCCGTTTTGGCTCTGTGTGACTACGCGGTTAGTTATGACAAGCGAAGTATGATATCCCTGGAGCGATAGCGGACGGCCGTCGTAGTGCCAGACCCCGGGGACCCCGTCGCCATGGTAACGTCTCTTCATTTAGCCGGGAAACGGACGAGTAATAACGGGATGTGCCGCGTTTTCATTTTATTGTTTACCTGTGTAAACAAACAGTGCGTTTGGTCAGTTTTGTTGTTGTTGTTTATGATGCTCTTTAATGGGCCGGCATGGAACAGGTTACAACTACATATGTCGCCAATACCTCAAAGGTCTCTCTTTCGCTTGTAGTATTGCACAGAAGCCTCTGCAGTTCACTACATGCATGCAATGACTGGAAAGCATCGCGCACTTTTAACTTTAAGTGTTATATGGGACCGATACCGGCCTGTGCATTATATGTATAGTATAGTGTCCTATGTACAGAGCCATAGAATAAGAACCATTCGCCCCGTCTACTCGGCTCATTATTCCTGATGTAGAGACTCAGACCTGAATCAGTACTTGGGCTCGTTTAAGATTCGGGATAGCTTAATGCCTATCCCATGTATGTTTAAATTCCCTCACTTTATTAGCCTATACCACTTCTACTGGGAGGCTATTCCACTCATCTAGCACCTTCTCAGGAAAGTAAAACTGGCTTACCTTACACCTGATGTAATAGGCACAGCTAAATACACCGGAATACTGTTGTTTTCGCGTAGTCCTCTTTTGGACGTTGATGTGGTGTCTGGGCATATCCTATGCTGTGTGCCTATCCCTGTTTGGAAGGTTCAGGCCTTTCTTGGAAAGCAAAGCCCTTTCCTGTCCCTGCCGTAGAAGCGTGGATTGTTTAGTGAATGTATCGCCGTGTTCTATGCTAACTAGCGACTGTGTTTATAAACAAAATACACTAATATTGTTTCTTTGTAATGTCCAGCTGCTGGTTGTGCCCCTGATAACACCTCCTAAAACCAGTGACCATTTTTAACTATTAGCACCTTCTGGCCCCATCGGCCCCTTGTGCTTCACCCCCATAACTCACATATGCATTGGCACACACACAGCCCCCTCTTACACATACACATTTACACACTGGTGACACACACTACCTCGCACTTTTACACATCCAGATTTACGCTAACACACATATACATTCATGCTAACACACAGACCCTTACATGTACACATTTACACACACTTACGCACTTTACACACGGGTGCTGACACACGTACACACTTACACACCGGTTCTAACACACAGACACATTTACACACCGGTGCTGACACATGAGATGAATGTGTTGGAAGGAAGGCAGGGTGAGGGTGGCAAATATATGTATTTAATCAAGAGAATTAGAATCCTGTACAAGCTTTCAAAAACAAATAAATGTCATGCTCGAGGCCGGGTCAGAAGAAAATGTCCCCGGTTATGACAGTGAGCATTTAATAAATGTAGGAAACTTTGCATAGGTGACAAGATTCTGAAATCCATATCTAATCTAGTTTCTGTCCTAAAATGGCAATGAAATACTATGACTAAAAAACACTATACATATGCCCATGCAATACTACCAACAGCCAAGGCCACGCAAGTGAATTACCAAAAAATTCTTTAAAAAGTCAACACCTTTTTATATATACATACAATGGCCATCTGGCACACCAGGCAAATGCCCAGTGCTCCTGGCTGAGAGCTCCTCACACTAATTTGGCACTCGATCTGATATGCACCAACCTCCATATTTCCTTTCCTTTCACTGTCACATACTCCAACTTCCATATCATGTCCCCTTCTACCATATAACCATACCATATCCAGATTTCCCTGGAACACTTAGTGGCACCAGGAGAGATGGCTTCACCTATCAGACAGGGCAGAAACTAGATAAAAAGATGAACCTGCCCTACTCAGGTAGAGTAATCCCTTTTCCTCCCCTTTAACTTTTCTACAACCCTTAGGGGGGTCCTGGTTCCCTTTCTACTTTCTATGTTGTCCCAGCTTAACTTTTTTCCCCCACATAGTCCTTGAGGAGGTTCGTGTGACAGTCTGGCATTTCTGCTGGAGCTCTGAAAATCTCACTTTCGGGAGCCATCTTGCCAGGGCCCACGCTGCTGGGAAGGCGCGCGTCGCTTCCCATGGCCAGCTTGCCCACTCTAGATCTTTTGGATTGCTAGCTTCACTGCCAGCTGCCATATTGCCCTGAGCTTAACCTTTCGGCGTGCAGCACACCTCTTCCAGTGCCACCTAACACTCGTTGAAAGGCTGTTTCTCAAAGCTGATCCCAAGTACTCAGATTTGTGGGAAGCTCCTAAATAAAATGCATTAGTTGCCAAGGCTATATGGAAGACAACTATAGCATTGGAAGACACGTCTCACTTCAAGGATTCGATGGATAAGAAGGCTCAGGGTAAGGTTCAAGATCCTTTGAAGCAGCAGTGACTAATTTTCACCATTTACTTTCCATTGCCTTGGCCTCCAGTGCTGTGAGAGCTTCAACAGATCTAGCATCTATCCAGAAGCAGGACTGGTGGCTAGAATTATTTCTGACACCTGCTTGACGGTTAATTTAATCTCCAAGGCCGCTATTGAATCGATCTGTAACACAGCCCAGGTGACAGCGCTTTCAGAAGGGCACTGAAGTCCAGGTCTGTAGACAGCACCTCTAAGACTTCTCTATGGAATTCCCTTCCAGGGGAGAGAGCTTTTTTGGCAGTGAGCTCGGATCCATTCTGGAGAGATCTACGGGTGATGAGAACAGGCTTCCTCAGAGAAGAGTTCCTCTTTGCTTCATGACCAACTCCTTTTGTTCATCAAGGGATAAAGAGGGGTGTGTGTAATACCAAGCCGTACAATTCCAGAGGCTGCTCTGAAAAAGGAAGAGGCCTGGGTAAGGACTGCCAGGTTACCACCAGTGGGAGACAGACTGTGTTTTTTTTCTGCACAAGTGGAAGGAGATCACATGAGATGCGTTGGAATTAATTTAACCCCCCCCCCCAACTATTCTGTATCGCTCCTCCTCTGATGATCATTACCTACAACACCTGATAGTCTGGTCTCTGAGATGAAGTTGCTAATTAGTAGAGTTCCATCCCCTGCCGGCAAGGCTATGCATTTTTTCAGTAGGAAAGCCGTCACTTCCGCTAGATACAGCAAGATCTAGAAATCCTTCTCCAGTTGGACCATACAGTGTTTCTCATCCACCTGTCCCTCATCTTTCTACAGAAGGGATTTGATGCTGGCCTACAACTTGCTACGCTCAAAGTACAGATGGGGACAATAAGCACCTGCGTAGTGAACATTGGCGGGTCCAGACTTTGTCCCCATTGTGTCCCATCAGTGTCACCCTGGAATCTCTATCTAGTTTTTCAGTTATTGTCCTCCGCACACTTATTTTTTATTTTTTTTTTTGAACCTCTGGAAATTCTTACACATAAGGTAATTTTGTTGGTGGCAGTTACATCTGCCAAAAGACTTTGTAAGCTTCATTCAATCTCCATTTAGAAACCTTTTTTTCAGATTCCTTGATGACAGGGTTGTTAAACTGCTACCTCTAGAGTTCCTGCCGAAGGTATTTCTTTATTTCTGTCTTGTTCGGAATCTTAGAGCAAGTGGAACTCTCCATTTCTTTTGCAGGAGTCAGGAAAGGACTGAAGGTTTCCAAAGCTTCCATAGACCGATGGATCCAAAGGCCTCCATCTCAGAATGTTACCTATCGTCAGGAAAAGAGCCCCCCTCTGGTCTCAAGGCAATCTTGGAAATCTGACCCTCATCTGTAAAGTGGCTTCCTGAGAGAGTTAGGCAGCTACTACAGACTAGGCCTCCTTTCTTCACAGGATTCCAGTCGGGCCGTCTAGTCCTTCAGGCTGCTGTTTTTTTTCCTCCAAGTCTCTCCTGGTGCCACCTAGAATGGCAAGGAATTCTTACCTAGGAATTCATTTTCCTTGTCCGTTTCCACAGTGGCAAATTTTTTTTCTCCCTCCCAATAATTTTTGCATTCATATTTCAATTACACTAGAGAACAAGGGGGAGGTTCACCTTTTTATTTTGTTCCCTACCTGATGGTGGAGCCATCTCTTCTGGTGCAACCCTGGAAAGTTACATTATCTCTGTCTTCCACCAGATCGCATTACAGTAACCTCTGTTGTCTTCCCCCAGTCTCTGTTTTTTCCCCCCAGCCTATAATCCCCCCCCACACACACACGGCTACCTTTTTTCTGAAAGGACCACCGTTCCCTTGTGGCCTAGTGTAGAAAAGGAAGCAGGTTACCAGCGGCTGTTTTAGAAGCGGTGCATTTGACATCACGTCAAGTGCTTCTAATACAGCCGTGCAGGAGCTGCTTCACGGACGAGCGCTTCTGCAATGTGGGCCGGTGAAGATCTTATGAGCCTGCCCTTGCTAAGTGAGAGCCTGGGTGCAGTGCATAAGCCGTAATGTGTGCCCCTGGTATCAGCATTTTGTCTCCCTTTTAGATGCCACGTCTACATGTTCATCCCCTCCAAAGATAGAATAAACATTGCCTGCCTTGCTTATTCTATTTTTCATTTGAGAGTATCGTTATTTAACTATATTATACTCTGTACATAGTTGTAGAACGTCTTTAATACATCAAGGGTAAACACTTTGGTTTGGTCAAAATGGAGTATCTTATCTATGACTTTTTATCGTTTGCAGGACAAGCAGGATAAACTTCTGGAAGAGGTACGTTTATCAAACTGACATGAACTGCATTGTCTAACGCTTTGCTTGCTGTACGCTACAGCGTAAACCTTGTTTTTCAACGTCTTCCAGATGTCTTATGATTCTATATTTATCAAACCTGTGGCACATTGTTTTTCTTTTTAATCAGGAACATCCTAGGGTTTATTTACTAGCCTTTAAGTTGACAGAAGACTTCGCAATACTTCATGAAGACCTTCCACCAGTGAACTCATGTAATAGGGAGTGAGCTGCATAATGATTAGTTTTGGAGTGATTGCTCATGTCATTAAGGTTCATAAAATCTTGCCAGGGGCGTATAAAGGTTGTAAATTAAACTACATAACAAAAATATATGTGGACACCCCTTGCAATTATTGAGTTTATGTGTTTCAGCCACATCCACTGCTAACGCAGTTATGAAATCAAGCACAAAAGCAGTGTTCTCCATAGACAAACACTGGCAGTAGTATGGGTCGTACTGAAGAGCTCAGTCAAATGTGGCTCTGTCATAGGATGCTATCTGTAGCATCCGCTGGTCCACTGTAAGTGCTATTACTCTTAGAAGCTTCCACAAAGTGGCAGCCTACGCATACTCACAGAGTGGGGTGCTGAGTGCTGATGCTGTAGCGTGAGAAAATCATCTGCCTTCAGCATCACTCACTACAGAGTTCCAAACTGCCTCTGAAAGTTGGTTCCCATGGCCGAGCAACTGCACACAAACCGAATACCACTATGCGCATTGCCAAGCGTCGCCTAGAGTAGTGAACACAGCCACTGGACTCTGGAGTGATGAATTCCCTCATCCTGTAGAAAGCCTTCCCAGAAGAGTAGAGGCTGTTATAGCCACAAAGAGGGGCCAACTTCATATTAACATCCACAATTTTGGAATGGAATGTCAAACAAGCTCATATAGGTGGGATGGTCAGGGGTCCTTTTGGCCATATAATATATCACTGGCGACAAGATCACGTCTTCCAGTCTCCTGAAATGTAATTTATTTACCCCTGTTAAATTTCCTGCGTACTGTCAACCATTTCAGTGTCAGAATCTTGGAGGGGGAAAGATAATTTGTATCATTGTACTGGGATTATTATTTAAGTTGCCTGTAGATGTAAACTGTAACTTCTGGCTAATAGACTTGTGCAAGGCTGGTTTAATGAAAAAGTCATTTGGCTTTGCTCTTCTAGTGTTTGTCTTCCAATACGGTGAAAAGAGACATTGTGGAGAAATACTGAATTTGGGTTAATACTGGAGTTCATGCAATTCACAGATGTTTGGTTGTGACTTTAATTCATAGCTTAAACCTACAGAGAAACGCATACCCAGTAATACTTTGTCTGAGAGCTGCCTGATGTGATGCCATTTTAATAACGTATGGACTCTTGGGATGTACGTTTATAGTATGCGTGTATAAACATTGTTGATGACATGAGGTTTTGTTAATAAACAGCAGCGTTTTAATTGGTAACTGTGGATTTTTCTGAAACGCTAGCATTTTCACTCTATATGGAACAGACTACAGATATGGTAATAAATTACATTTGCACAGCATGCAGTTATGGTATGGGTATGTGCATTTTTGGGGGTTTTTTAATTTTTTTTGCAGAAAGGTCCTGCATTCTGCCTTCAACAGCATAGTAAATATCATAGATACCCAGTTTTACTCAATGTGAATTTCTACTAAACGAGCCAAATCCGCCAAATCCTTTTCCCACTAACAAGTCGGTATTTTATTTTAAAAACTAAAATATGCCATGAATGTGCTATTCACTTTTTTGTTATTTTATAGTAATGACCCTTCTGCTAGATTAGCGAGTGCCATGGAAGTGTTGCTGTTCGGTATATCTGTTGTAATACCACATGTTTGAAGGAGCTATATTGGGAGAAAAATTCATGACATGCCAAATTATGTATTTAAATTCTGATGGCAAAACCACTTGAGCACTTAATATGATGCAGTGAAATTCATCATCTTTTACATGGAGAGTTCCTCTCTTGGGTTTATTTTATGAGACAATCATATGAGTTCATGTTTAATAGGAAGGAATTATAATGCACACCCCAAGAACTGGAGCGTAAACTGGTTCTCATTAGAACGTGAAGGGTTTGAAAGGGTAACGTTTCTGGCACCTCATTTACCGTATCGTCTTCACATGGACATCCTTGTGTACCATTTCAAATCTACTGGGGGGTATCACATATGAAGAATCCTTTTATAAAGTCTCACATTTGCAAATAAACCTCACAGTCAAACATCTCTCTAGTTTAAGAGCCTCGAGGGGGGGGGGGCCGCCACAGGAAAGGTTCCTTCTGGTTAAAGATAGAATGCACGTATTGGAACGTCCTCCATCGCTGAACAGTATTTGGTCATGTTATCCTGAAGCCAAACGTTTCCTGTTTCATTTTAACCATGAAGCTGATTAAAGACATATAAAAAATAGATTGTGAGTTTAGTGTTTTTAAACCTTTTGACATACATGCCTAAAGCTAACTTTAAATTGTAAAAGTTTCTTGTAGTAACTGATACCCATCACACAGTCTTCATTGCGTTTCCCTTTCATGACCATCTTTGTATCAGTGTTTTTTTTCAGCTACTTATCCGTATTTCCCTATCACCTACGGAGAAGGTCTGGGCTAAGAGACCGAGGGGTATATATTCACATGGGTCTTTACATGCCTCTGACTCCCAGCTGTCAAAAATTCCATGAAAACACTTTCTCTTTTAGATTGTAAGCTGCCCTAACCAGTGACCTCCTTATTGTCTCTCGTTTTAGCTACTTCTGAATCCTGTTGGCATTGTATATAGTATATAACATTTAGCAATGGCTTAAGTCGGAGATTGGAGCTGTAAGGCGTTTTATTCTAAAAATTCATCCTTTATAGATAGAGTTGTTCAGAACTCTATCTCTTTGGAATGCAAGCCTTGGGTACTCCATAAAATATTCATCATCTTCTATTATTTCTGTAAAAGATGCACTACGTAAGCTCATTTAACTGTGAGGACGTATGGTTTGGATAACAGGAGGCAATACTTAATCGGTCTGTGAACCCCGAATCACACAGGAACTCCAGCAAAGTTGTTCATTGTTCAGTAGGCAGGATAATGAAGATCAGGTGAAAGGAAAAAAACCATGTGAAGAATCACAAAAGGCCTCAACAACCTGTCCTGTACTGAATGGCTGGGGACGCAGGACAGAATAATGGAATCTCACAGCCGAGATGCCACGTGCAGCATTTTTAAATGTAAAAGATAAAAATGGCCCAACGTGATTATTAAAAAGGTCAGAAACATACTGGTCACTATGATATTATATGGGGTGTTAAAAGGAGGTTTCATTAAATAGTGTGGGTTTATCAATGTGTTCAAAGGAGGCTCAAGCACAATGTAAAAAAACATTTCATTTAAAAAAATGATTCATGTGCCACATTAAATGGTTGTATTATCTGCTGAATAGGAAGATGTCCACTACAACATGTTGACTTTGTTTAGAAAGATTTGCAATCTTTAATATGGACATACACCTATACAGTTTACCCCTTAGTCCTGTATCCTGCTGTTATTGCAATATGCATATTCATTAGTAAATGTATAATGTATTATGCTTGCGGTACTGCTGGCCCAGACATTCATCCCTTTCTGCTGTGTTTTCCAATGATCTTAACCTTTGGTATATATTTGTTTATTTTAGGCAGAGCACTTGGCAAAGCACATGTCAGCATATCAACATGATCTGCCACCCGATATCAGCCCTAACACCCAAATCTCTGAGGATGCGAAGGAAGAGTTAGTACAGCAATGCGAGGAAATATGGCAAGACATGCAAGAGGTATGTGACTCCATCTTGACTGTCTGGCTATGTTGGTATTGTCTGTCCCTCTAGGATTATGTAAGGGGCTGAGCTACTCTCTGAGGAGTCGTAAAATAAATTATGCAATGTATCTGGGAATGGGAAGTTTCTAATATAAAACCCTTAAAGTGTACTTATATCAATCATTTTTCTCCCAATGTTTTAAGTATAGACAAGGAGAACCTGCGCTATTTACGGTTTAATCACATTAGAAGGTTGATAATGTAGTTTTCTTTTTTAATGATTTTCATCTTCTGCTTTTATGTTTATCTGTGCAACTGGCTGCATTACACTGTTCTTTTTACTCCTCTGAGTTACAGGGGCTTGGGGTCGATCACTGTATAACAGATCATTTGGCTACTAGGTTGCATTTAAATGGTTAATGCATATCTGTTAATGGTTAATGTCTTTGCTTTTGTGGACAGTGCCAGAGTCGGTTAGCAGTCCAGAGTACAGAACCATTACCTGAATCAGATATACAGGTGAGAACACTTTATATGAACACTCCGGATTACATGGACTCATCTCTGCTGTTGCGTGTTATTTCTCTGCATTTCGCCCCCACGCCTTTTCAATAGCATTTTTCTCAGTCCAAATTCTGTGTTTTAGTCTTTTTTTCTCCCAGTGAAGACATCCCTGTGTTAATGTAATTACATTTCTTTCAATAAATATATCATTTACCCATTTCTACATGTTTAGCAGTCTGCTCTCCCCTGTACAATAACTCAGTGGGTAAGAGAACATAATATTTAAAGTGTCTCTGTGTGTGCTTTGCTATTTTCTTTTGTGCATGCACTTAATGGTCCTTGTGTAATATTGGTAATTGTCCAGGATTTTACTGTAGTTTGCGCAGTTCCCACTGCCCTCTCCCCCAGTCATTCACCCTTTTGTGGTCTCGAGCTGTAAAAATCTTTACCATATGTTGATTTCTAGACAATGGTATGGTGAATATGTGAAATTTTGTTAGACAATAGAAAATATTGTTTCTGTTTCTGAATTACAAAATATAAAGAAATTGTACTTTCTAAACTATCAAGTACTGAATGTGAGTTGTGTTTCCATTCAGTTACATTTGCTCATGTTGCAAGTGAGAGCCCTCAATGCAGAATATGAACAGTGGCAGAAGAGATCTCCTGAAAGTAAGTTTTAATGATATTTATAGACAAGGTTCATTTGAAACTTGACTGTGAGTTAAATCTGAGGACATGAGCGGATACCCATGCAAGAATATCCTATTTTTCGGTAATGTCTAATTTAATGTATTGCCTATTACAAGTACAGGATGACACAAGGGACAACATATTTTGAACATTTCACACTGAAAATGGCTTACTGATGGGCTCAATTTGAAAATTAACAGGTTAAGTTTCTTGAACCTATTCAAAGCATCCTTAAAAAAGAGAATAAAGCAAGTCAAAATTTCCATATTGCAGGAGTAAAATATTCTATGAACATCATCCCTATTTAAGAAACCAAGAATTATATCCTTTAGGCTTTAGAACCGGGGGAAAAAAATAAATTATATATATTATATATATATTATATATACTCACAGAGTCCATTGCACACCATTCCAAATATTCCAAGCCCGGTGCTAGTAACCAGCAGTTTCCATACAAAACACTTTCAAAAGATGGTCAGCACTCCAGGTCTTTAAATTGACAATTTCATTTTTTTTCCATTTACTTGACTTTGAATAAAATGAAATTGTCAATTTAAAGACCTGGAGTGCTGACCATCCTTTGAAAGTGATATATATATATATTTATACACACAAGCAGTATAAAGTTTAGCTAAACACATTTAATGGTGCTAAAAGCAGCATGTGATTGTAAAGTGGCCAGGGTCTGCATCATGGTCACGTTGATGGTTTTGTCTTCTTGTAATTAAATATTTTAAGGTTAGACTTAAATTTACAGCGCCAACCAAATATTTCTGACCAGTGATTGTCATTACATATGACTGACTTTGAGGTCATATATGGTTTGTGGTTCCAAAATTGTCTATTTTTTTTTGTTCATCCTTGGCTTTAAAATTTAGTTTTTAAGTGTTTCTCATAAAACTACCTACAATTCTATGACCTCAACAATCAAGAAGCCAACCAGCACTTTAGGAGTCTAGCAAGGGTTTATAGACGATGTAATATTCTGGATGGATAAGTCCGTATTACGACATCCAGGTTGTAAGAGGTTAAATAGCAGAAATCAATTCTACCCAAATCACGGTAATATTGATTCTAATAATTCTTCTACTTGAAGATGTCTGCTCCATGTTAATTAATTTTTTACTGACTTGGCATGTCCAAAGTTAGGTCTTGTGTTGTCATATTTGGCAAAACATTCTGTTTCACCGATTTCATTGTCAGTGAGGAAATTAAAGTGATGGCTTTTGTCAATATGTTGCTATAGAAATAAAATATTAACAGCTATTTTTTATGTTTCTTAGTCATCTCTAAAAACCAGGAGGTTCTTCTAGCCGTTGGAAAAGAAGAGGTAACCTTCTCGTTTGAATTCTCATAAGTAGTATATTCTTTGGCAAGGTCTCTTTAGGAAGAATATGAAGTGTCCTCTTAGAATGCTTATTGATTAGGCTTTCTTTTCCATTGAATCATTTTTTCAGTTTTTTGCCCTATCTTTTTGGTTTTATGATATATTACAGTACAAATCATGCCAGGTAAATGTGAAAGTCTGTTTTGTACTGCAGAATACTCCAACATGATTTCTTTCTATTTTTATGAGCTCATGTCACAGTTCATAAAATTGAATTTGTTTTATTATGTCTGAGTTATTCTGTTCAGCTGGAAGCAGCCTCATCCAAATTGTTCCTGATCAATGGGTTTGAAATCACACCTTATGGGTAGTTTAGGTTTGGGTTTAATGCGACAAATGTTTCAGGGAACAGTGAGGGTTCAACATGTTATATAATCCTGTTTGTCTGGCAATTAGTAGTACATGTCATGAGAGTCCTAATGGCCCATAACCTCTTGATTTAGTTGTATTTTGATAATTTTATATAATTTTTAACTGTAAGAAACTGCCATTCCAAATGCCGATGCAGTTGCACAGAGAATAGGTGAAGTGAAGGCTTATGCAGATTAAAAGGGGGGTATGTGAAGAGAGAATGCATACAAATAAAAATGTAGTGTCAGGCAGTTTCTAGTCACCTATCACAATTCCTATGATTAGAAGAAGCCTCTTGCACTTTTAGACAGGGATCTTTACCCTTCCACATGAGAGCAGTGTAATCTAATTTATTTAGGCTGTACAGTGTTACTTTTGTATGGTCTTAATGGCTCCTGACTTTTTTTTTTACTACTCTCCATCTTTCCAAAATGATTGCATTCCAGGAGTATTTACAATATTATGTTATGGTGCACAGTACTACCGCACGTGAAACCACTACAGATCATCAGGAGAGAAACAGATGTGTTTTAAGAACCCTATTAAGTACTTATGACATGTTAAATACATGAGTGTACTTCCACCCTTTTATTATCCCTCTGTTCTGCAGAAAGCCTGATATTTACTTGGAGTCCTGTTCTCCAAGGGATGACATGTGCTTGAGAAAAATTAATAGGATCCAGGAATTCTCCTGTCATCACTCAATGATCAAAAAAAGCTGAAGTCCCCATGTTCTGTGAACTGGGAATCACACAATCCAAAGTCCTCAATTATGCACTCAACAGATCAAACAACGTCTTAAATTCTCATCTTTCTTTTTGTGTTGTAAGATTCTTTTGTAGATCATATTCTGCTTCTTACACCAATAAGTTGTAGGTTTGAGCAAAGACTATATAACAGCTGAACCTTGGTCTGACTTCACTGACTGTGTTTTGTTTCTGTTATGTGTAGAAAGTATAGAATAAATATATTTTTTAATAGATTCCAGTAGTTTTCACACCTGGCATTTTTTTCTAATATTTTTGCAGTGTGTTTCGTATGTGTTTTGTGTATCTGAATGTGTACGCTTTCCTTGCAGTTGCAGAAAACAGACCGGGAGCTTGAGATGATGCTTTCTTCAGTTCAAGCAAAGAACAAAGAATTGAAGAAAGATCTGGAAGAGTATGATATTCATATTCAAATAATGATAAAATATGTAATTATCAATCTAGATCCCTCTTAAAGAAGAACGCACCATCCGTTTTATTAAATTATTGCTAATTTCCTGAGGTAGCTAGGAAGTTAATAGTAGTATGTTTTCCTGTCTCATATATATAATAACTTTGTCACCTTGGGAATTATATGTCACGTTGGGCAGGTGTTAAGTTCCAGAGTGCACATGCGTCTTCATACAGCACAGCGTTCTCCTCTTCTGTTTCTGTCTGGCCCTCTGCTGCTCTTCACACCATGCTGTCTCTCACTGGCCCCTCTAGCTCCTACCTCATCCTTCCAGCCCCTTCCTACCCTCTCAGCTCTTACCTGCTCCCTTCAGCGTTCCTCTGCTCTAGCCTGCCCTCTTTTTATGCCAAAGGGGCCTGCTGTTTTATGGGGGATCAGGCTGACTGCCGGGTCTCCACTTTGGCATCTGGTCTCCAGCCATAATACCTTGCTGACTGATCACACAATGCTTGTATGTATTCTGCAACAATCAGAGGGTTCCCAATAGGATTCCTATGGTTGCTGTTCAGGAGAACCTTGATGAGGGACCCTGTGCCAATTGAGATCTTTGGTGTCATAAAAGACCGTAAGGGGATGTCTAGGCAGTGTGCACTTCTCTCTGTTAGAGAGCTGTGTTTAAAAAAAAAAAAATACAGAGAACATGGAGAAAAAAGTGAAGGAGACGAAAGGGAGAGAGTTAAGAGATAAAAAAGAGTCAATGAAAGAAAAGAGGGGAAAAGGAAATAAGACTTGGGAGACGGGGGGGGGTAAGTATAGCAATAGAAAGGAGGAAAGATTTTTGGCCATGTAATTTCAATGACAGGTCCCTTACACTAGTAAAGCATACTCTACAGCAGAGATTACTGTACGGGTCAGTTTATCTGTTTGGGACAAATTTTAAAATTGCGTGGGAAAATTTGCCAAAACTTTATTATTTAAGAGCATTTTGTCCTATACATCACCACCAATAAAGAATGCATTTTAAAGGGACACTTGACCTTCATGCCATTAGTGTGCATATGATGACTGGTGTGTCCTTTTAACCTATTTCTAATGTTTGATTACAGAAGAGTCTAGTATGTGAAAAGGTTCTTGAAAGGGCAGATTTTCCCTTGGGTGAAACGAGACATATGGTGAACACACGTAAAACGTGGATGTAGTGAAGGTTCTTCTCGGAATAATTGTTCATTTTTATTTTCATTTTTAAACCAGCATTAGACTTCTATGGCATCAACATTTAAATAGTCTACATGTATAGGTATTAATTAAAGAGATATTTGAAAGTGCAACCTCTAAATAATTAGTCATGACCCTCAATTATACCAGGATGTCCCCCTGTCTTTAAAGACTTTAAATGCTGGCACCATGAGGAAGTAATGAAATTGGTCAATGTTTTTACTATATAATTAATGTATAAGAATAACTTGTTTTGAGGGATTTGTGTACAATGCTTTATTTGTTTTTTCTCTGTGTGTCCATATAAAGATGGGACATTCTTTTCTTCTCTTTTGGTTTTAGAGAACAGTATTGGTTGGATGGCCAGCAACAGTTAGTGGATGCTCTCACTGCCAGGCTTGAAGAGCTGAGAAGTCAGGCCACTGGGTTTTCAGAGAATAGGTAAGCTGAATATCTTATTATTAAATTGCATCATTATTTAAATTTGGTTACATTATTGTTTTCCTTTCTGATGTATGTTTATTCTTTATACTAGAGGCGTCTAAATCAGTTTTATAAGGCTATGAGCCAAATGGATTGGAGATTGATGTAATTAACCAAATAGGTTTGTACTACTAATACCATATATTGTCCTTCTGTCATGGTTTGTGCCAAAGGCTGAATTTAGTTAGGGAACCCTGCTGCGATCCTACACTCAACTATACATTTATAAAAACAGAAACAATTATGTCTGAACGCAATCCCAATTTGCTGTGTGGCAGCAACAACCTCATATATATA
Source organism: Spea multiplicata (assembly GCA_009364415.1). Classification (NCBI taxonomy): domain Eukaryota; kingdom Metazoa; phylum Chordata; class Amphibia; order Anura; family Pelobatidae; genus Spea; species Spea multiplicata. Next base: position 18,400 of record VKOC01018870.1, on the reverse strand, counting down.
TATATATATATATATATATATATATATATATATATATATATATAATATAATATAATTTAGAAGAACAAATTAGTATGCTGAGTAACACAAGTGTTATATGGTTATAATAGGTATGAATAGTGCTATATTTTGGCTAAAGCACATAAGCTCACCTGCCACGTCAATGATCTAATATGTCAAAAATCAAACAATACAGCAGAGATCAACACATCTATTGCTACAAACAATTGCTGTGTATCTCGGCTTTAGAAATCAATGAACAAGAACCACTAACACACAACTGAATCCATATGAAGGTTTTATTCTGTGACTGTAAACACTGCAGGATATTTACCAAACAATATGTGGTTAAGAATTAACGTAATAATGCCAGTGAGAGTATAAAAGCAGTTTTTTTATGCAAATGTCCAATACTTTGACGTGGTAGGATGGTGCACTGTTATGCACGGGTATAACAGGCATATGACACAATTGCTGTAAGTCTGTGCTTACTGAATCTCATAAAGATGTTAACTTTTTGATGTGTTAACAAGCATTGTATAAACATTATCACATGCTTACATCTGTCTTCAAAGCGTGTTTCAAGATCTTGCAAGTAAGCTTGTGAAAGTAAGAGCGTATAAGGAGGAACTCTTAACGGCGCTGGGAGCCTTTCTAGAAGATCATTTTCCTCTTCCTGAACAACACGATCTGAGCAGCAAAAAGAAAAAGGTTTGTCTTGAATAAGGGTACTACTTTTTTTTTATTCAAAATGCCCTCTATATGTGTAAAATATTTCACATGAAAGAGTGAAGGCATTACACATTCATGTGAGCGTTCCATTCACATGTTTAAAATGTTATTATATGTTTTGCCTCCTTTTGATTAGTGCAGTTAGGAATATATTGGATAGGTTCAACTCTATGTACCTTCTTGCTGACTGTTTTTGTGCTAATTATCTTCTAGTTGCTTTCTCCAGAGCCTTCGGTGGAGTTGATAACGTTACATGAAATTTTAGAGGTAATGGCGAACAAGGTTTATCTTTTTAATTCGTACATCCAATGGAAATACTTGTTGAAGTGCTGTGTAGTTGATTTTTATTAATGCATCAGTGGCTTTCATAAGTGTGCTTTGTGTCTTTGTGGAAGTTTGAAAATAGTGTCACACTATAGGGAAGTCATGAAAAAAAGGTATAAGCTCAGCAATTACACAAAAAATCACATGGATCATGTTTCTCAGTTAAAAAAAAAAAGTGATGTAAACTGTGGGGTATATGTCACTGATGGCCATATCCTTCCAGTGGGATGGCTTGTAAAGAGAGTTTTACACAGTTTCATGTAGGCATTTTTAGGGAAAATGGGACAATTGTAATAAGATGAGAACATAATTCAGAGTAGGATTTTGACTTGTCACCACGTTGTATACCACATTGCTTATGCTTCCAGTAATAGTAGGGTGAAACAAAATAAAGTTTAGACAGTTATATGATACGTACAAGCCCCCTTTATATTTTCACGTGGTCTGTTTTGCAGATGCATGAGGGGAATATGTAGACTCCCCCCAAATGCATTTGCCCCCCCCCCCACCAGCTAAATGGCCTGAAAGAGATGCATTCAACCGAATGCATCTCCCTGCACGTAGCCTTCTCACCTCCAATGCAGCGGTCTATCAATCAGTGGCATAAACCCTCTCATTGATTTCATTGGACGTACTGTACTGCCACTGATTGACAGGTTAAGCAGCCAATCTCTTGCAGAAAGTGCTCCCATTGAAATCAATGGGAAGACTTTACATTTGCTTTAATATTCATTCTTCTATAGTAGGGATTTCAGTTGGGTTGTCTTGGACCTGTCCCTTTTAAATATAGCAGAACCTGCCTCACTGAGTATATCCGTATCTGTGTATTATAGTTGGTGTGCAGTAGTATACAATTTAATCTATAATATTAGTGCTGCATTTACAGGGTTAGGGAACCACTGCAGTTTCTTGCAAATTAAGCATGAATTTAGACTTCACGCTGTTTCCTTGGTAGACAGCATTTGCTTTCTAAAACTTAGGTCATTGTGACATTGGCTAAGATTACGGGCCACAACGCTGATACGCCAGTTCCTTATTATGAGGAATCTCCTGATCTAGAGAACATCATATCCTCTTATGACATCTTATAATGTCATCCAAACAGAAAGCACTTTTTATGGTATTGTAACTTGATGCATCCATCACTTCAAGGCATTTCAAGAGATCTAAACTGACAGTAACTTCAGCGAAACTGACTTACAGATTTATTTCCATTGCTGTCTCTGGTGAAACAAAAGCCCATTTTTGCATTCACACCATAACTATTTATTTGAATTTATTTGACATCTTCAATATGAAAAATGAGGAAACAAAGAGCAACAGTCGGCACATATTACATGTCAAAAGGGCTTCAAAAAGCTTGGGCAGGCTACCAAATAAAAGTAGAAAGGAGCACAGATAAAATAGTAGATAAAGCCAATAGACGTTTTTCTCCACATATTACTACATTTCATGAAAAGAAGTAGAATCTGGCATGTGGCCTGTTTAGCTCATCTAGTATGCCCATTTTTGTACCTGCTGTGAAACATCAAACCGTATTTGATCCTTGGGCTTGTTGTAAGTTCAGGATAGACTTGTCTCAGGCAAATTTTATGGGGGCTTGAGCTTTAAATGCAGTACTATATGCAGTAATGAGTTTTAGCATTGAAAACATGGTTTTATTTCATTAACTAACTTCCTGCAGAACCAGAGGCTGCCATTGTTGTCAGTCATGTGATATTTTGAGTTACTTTTCTTCAATCTCAATCACCACACTGAGTTGATTCTGTATGAAAATGGCTGCTAATAAAGTCTGTTCCTCCATAGTTAGTGTCAGGCTGTATGATTGAGACTGAGCCATTCTATTGTTAAGGAGATCTAAAATCTAGAACTGTTTTAAAACAGAAAACAATACAGTATCTTTGAAAACTCATTTTTTGGTAATCGTAATAAAAAAAAAGCCCGCTCTCCTTTACATTCCTTTTCTGTGTCGCTTAGTGATGGCCGTAGACGTATCCCAGGCATTTTATTCATTATAAAACATGAAGACTGTTTGGGGCATCATTTATGCTTGTTTACTAACAATTTTTTCTTTCTCCTTTTCTGCTTACAATTACAATGTGAAATGTGTTGAAATAACATGGAAGTCTGTAATAAGTTTAAGCTTTGACTGGCATATATTGTGAAAAACATCACTTTGAGCACTACTGACTTTAATTTTCCATCTTTAAGATCCTCATAAACAAGATGATGTCAACTCCACACGACCCTTATGTTGTAATTGACAAGCATTACTGGCCTCCATACATTGAAATGATACTGAGATATGGAATTGCACTGCGGCACCCTGAAGACCCAAACAGATTACGATTAGAAGCCTTCCATCAATGACTGTGGTGCAATTGCTATGAAAAAAAGCAAAAATTATGATTTAGGGGGGTAAACATGCATAGTAGGGTAAAACACACATGGTAAAAAAAATCTGTATGCTGAAATCCACTTTTGTACCACCAATATATATATATATACACCATCAGCTGAGTTGTTAAGACTAATATACTGAGAATATATGTCAATACCCACATTACTCAAATAGATTTAATATACATTTGGTGTATAAAAGTGCCTATATCTCACCCACTGTTGATAAAATTGGTCTTTTGACTTACAGTGGAGAGAACAAGGAGACAGATCAGATTTTACTGTGATATGTTCAGCCTCCCAAGAGCTAAAAAAGTTTGTCAAGAATGCACATCACAATTTTGACACGCAGAGAGGTATGTGAGCGCACGCTCGGATTTAAACCTGTTTTAACAAGACGCTTTTTATTATATATTTTATTAATACATACCTCTCTGGTTTTTTGTGTATGTCACGTGCACTCAGCTTCCTGGGTTTCATTTGTAAAATCACAGGTATGACCTAAACGTAATACATTGGACATTTCCATTGATCTGCCATTACTTAATAAAGTAGCACAGAACACAGTCGCATAATGGTGGAGGTTTGTGAAGCTGTAAGAAGCAGCCGCTCTTTATCTTGGTGGGATATATTGCACCAGGACTGGAGCTTTAAAATCCTTTCCAGGTAAATCTTGCTCTGTAAATATTATTCTGCAGCAATCTCTCATCTAGTACCTTAGGTTATCATGCACTCTGAGAAATGTCCTTTCCCTGTAATGAATTACTCACAGTAGCCAAGGGCTGGCTGTCTTGTACGTATAAGTCTCTGTAGTCGCCTACGGGCCACAGTTTTTTGAATATCCTATCTTAAGCACAGGCATCTCATCCAGTAAACTACTCATTTTCAGGCAAGGATTTTTGTTTGTGGCTCGCGAGGACAGGCCTGCATCAGACACCGAAACTTAATTTAAGATATATACGCCAAGTTAGAGGACCAAGGGGGGAAGACGACCCCGCTTCGATTATGGATCTAAAGAGATGATTGGCTAAGCATACAAAAATGAAAAACTGGCAACTGGGGTAAAGGAAATCAAATTACTGACACTTATTGGGTAAAACTGTACCTTTAGCTTACACTTCAATAACAATGAAGTAGGTAATACTCTTGATAGGAAGATGGTTCTGCTTTAGATAACCAAACCTTTCATAAACCCTGGATGTGTCCGAGTTAATTACCAGTATAATTAACTTTATTAACATTATTGTATATCATATCGGTAAATGTAATTCCTTATCCAAACCATCATATTCTGGTATATATTTTTAGATTTCCATAATTTTAGGGGTATCATGCTTTATTTTCTGATATCTATTAAATATTTTAAATATCGACTGAAACCATTTACTTTTGCCATTAAAACATTGTTTTGTATAAAGTGGCCTTTGTTCTTTGTTTTAACTTATTTTTAACAATTACGTATACAAAGCTAAAGATACACTGTGCGGACAAAATGATTGGGACGCACCTCTTAATTATTCCCTTTCCACTGGTGTATAAAATCAAGCACCTAGCCATGCAGTCTGCATTTACAAACATTTGGGAAAACAGTGGGTTGTTATTTAGAGCTCAGTTTAAGTGCGGTACTGTGATAGGACGCCACCTTTGCAATAAGTCACTTTTGTGAAATTTCATCCTTGCCAGATACTCCACGGCCAGCTGTAAGTGGTAGTATTGGAAAGTTGACGCGTTTAGTGAATTTGTTATGTTACATACTACTTGTTATGTCCTGCCTACCCATTGTACAGCGCTACGGAATTTGATGGCGCTATAGAAAACAAAAAGTAATAATAATAATAGCTTCAACTCCACTTAATATCAGCACAAAACTGCGTGTTAGGAGCTTCATGGAATGGGTTTCTATGGCCAAGTAAATGCATGCAAGCCTCACATCACCAAATACAATGCCAAGCGTTGGATCAAGTGGTGTAAAGCAGCCACCACTGGACTCTGGAGCAGTGGAAATGTGCTCTGTGGTGTAACGAATCATGAAGGAAAATCTTAGATTCCGCATACCAAGACATTTTGGATAATGCTATGTTCCCTACTTTGTGAGAAGGGCCTTTTTTCTATTCAAGGTCCATAGAGACATGGTTTGGTGAGTCTGGTGTGGAAGAGCTTGACCTTGCCTCACAGAGCCCTGACCTCAATCCCATCGAACACCTTTGGGACAAACTGGAATGGAGATTGTGAGCCAGACCTTCTCATCCAGCATCAGTGCCTGACCTCTCAAACACTCTACTGGATGGATGGGCAAAATAAAATTTTTGTGGAAAGCCTTCCCAAAAGAGTGGAAGCTGTAAAGGGGGGACCAACTACATCTTAATGTCTATATATTTAGAATTCAGTGTCATAAAAGCCCCTTTTGGTGCAATGGTCAGGTGACCCAATACTCTTGTCCATATAGTGTATCTGAAACAAGCACGCTTCCCATAGTCTGACAGGGAGAAAGTGTTTGCAGAGGTTATGATGTCCCAGTACTTTTGGCACTTCTGTCACCAGTGGCAGTCCCAGAGCTCTGTTTGACATGTACAATCATGCTATTCAGAAAGAAAGCTTAAACACATATCTGAATATATATCAGATATTGTAGCGTTTATTCAAATCTCATCTGATTCATGAGTCTAATGGAAAGGACCACTGGGATCACTATACCTCCTGCTGTAGATTAATTGACAAAATGTGCCCCGGGAGCAGCAGAAATCAGAAACTCCTTGTATAAAAACCGAGGTTTAGGTATTGATTCTGCACATTGGGGGTGATCTCAGACCACCTGGTAAGAAGCAATGTGTTTGGCCAAACACATCTCCTGCAAGCCAAAGAGCTGGGGGCTGATGAGACCAGATATATAGAAAGGATTTTGCTGATCCCATCTATGCACTGGGATACAAAAGTAAGGTATGATGTAAGGGGAAACATAAGATGGATGGAGTGGCCCTTAAACTAAACAGTAACTTGAAACTTTTTATCTAAGAGTTGTAACAACGTGGAATGACTTGTCAACCCTGGTGCGTTTCATGCGATATGAGCAAATCCAGCACACTTCTTGTGTGGCATGCGCTACTTAGTAGCTGTGAGGAGACCGGTTCTCAGACTGGACCCTGTTAAAAGTGAACTCTTAAAAAGCAATCCGTAAAAACTAAATTCTGCCCAGAGAGCAAAAAAACATCTGACTTCATGTTGTGATCCCCCCTCTTTTGTCCATGTTAGTTAGGACTATTTTGTACCCAAACACATACCAATACCCAGTATAGCGTAAAGATCTAAATATGCTACAAAATGCTAACGGCAGATGCCGCAGGGTCTCCACTGTATATGCATTTAGCTTTTTGATGCGCACTCTGCTCTTTGTAATGATCATTGGAATGTGTTTGTGTATATTTTCATCCATATGTACACTTGTGTATGCGCAGCACATCTTGGCATTTTTTTATTGTGTTGAATTACAACCTGGAATTAAAATTGGTTTGTAATGTATCATTTGATTTACACAACATGCCTACCACTTTGAAGATACAAAATATTTTTTTTTATTGTGAAACAAACAAGAAATATAACAAAAAAAAACAGAACCTGAGCGTGCATAACTTTTCACCTCCCCCCCCAGTCAATACTTAGAGCCACCTTTTGCAGCAATCACAGTTGTGAGTCTTTTGGGGTCTCTATAACCTTGGTACATCACTGGGCTTTTTACCAATTCTTCAAGGCAAAACTGCTTGAGCTCCTTAAAGTTCGATGGATTCCCTCAAGAATTTCCCTGTATTTAGCGCCATCCATTATTCCTTCAATTCTGGGACTTCAGCTTTACAGTCCCTGCTGATGAAAAACATCCCCCCAGCATGATGCTGCCTCCGCCATACTTCATGGGGATGGTGTTCTCGGGGTGGTTACCGACAGACATAGCATTTTCCTTGATGGCCAAAAAGGTCAATGTTAGTCTCATCTGACCAGAGTACCTTCTTCCATATGTTTAAGGAATCTCCCACATGCCTTTTGGTGAACAGCAAACGTGTTACATGTTTGCTTCTTTTGTTTTTCTTTAAGCATTGGCTTTTTTCTGGCCACTCTTCAGCTCTGTGGAGGGTACGGCTTATTGTGGTCCTTCGGACAGATACTCCAATCTCCACTGTGGAGCTTTGCAGCTCCTTCAGAGTTAGCTCTGGTCCTCTTTGCCCTCTTTGGCTGGTCTGTGAGTTTTGGTGGGCAGCCCTCTCTTGTTTGGTCTGGTATGGTCTGTAACAGGTGAATAATACTACAGGAGTAAAGGCTCTATTAATGTGATAGGCGTCTGTTGAGCCACTACAGATGCCATGGTTGCCTTACTCACCCCTTTAAAGGCATTTTCCAACACATTTAAAGAATATATTCAAGGGGCAGCCACAAAAAACTCTTGTACGCTTGTGGTATGTACCCCCCACCTAAAAAGGTAGTCCCGCTTCATTGCAATTGCTAACACCTGATGCAGGTTTTGCTAATTATATTTTGTGGACCAAAAATGTGCCTTCTATATATAGAAATGCTTCTAAGTATTGCTAGCGTAATTCTGAATTATCGTAAATGAGACCAATGTGTAATTCAAAAGAATGCAAGAAATTGAATAACTGATGAAATATGGTTTCCTAGAGCACTTCTCATTCCAATTTTGGAACATTTTAAGGGACAATTTAGTGTCCCTGACATGCATATTAAAGTACTCTGTGAGTAATATGCATTCCTCGGAAACCCATAAAATAAAACCAACTTAACTGACGTGGAAACTGTAGCCCTGCAGCTGCAGTCGCCGTCCTCCTCTGAAGTCTAAGGCTTTTTGTCTTGAAGCAGCCAGTCAGTGGTAGTAAGAGCTCAAATTGAAATCGCGGGGCAAACGCGTATTTTACAGAATCCTCCGTACATTAGCAATGAAGACACCACAAACAAAGTGCATATTATGGCTGCAATGTCTTTAAATTGGAAAATACATTTTAATGTATTTCAAATGTGTCCTCACACCACAAAATACTTTTCTTCCTTCCTTCCTTTAAAATTTGTATAGGAGAAACATTTTATTAGTTTATCGCACTAAATATATATTATTTTTACGTGAACCTCTCCTCCTGAGCACGATGCTCCGAGTTTTCTTTTTCACTATAGTTTATCTTTTAAGCACAGTAAAAGAGTCGCTACGCTTTCTTGTTGAGCAGGATATTCCAATTCTATACCCGTTACATAATACATTTTCTTGGTAGCGCTGGCTTCTTTATCACAGTGTATCTAAGAGCTTGCAAGAAGCATTGTACAGCATACACAAAAAGCCACGGACACGGAGGAAGGGATTATATCCAGAACAAAGACTCAATCAAGACGAGAAGTTAAAGATAGGGGCTTTGAGTATGTGATGGGAGGTGAAGAGAGGAGTAACGAAATATAGGAGGAAACCCTCCTCCCCACTGGAGAGCTCGACCTGATCAATCCTAAACACCTCTAAACATATCTAACCTCTTCCACCTGGTGTTCAGTTGTTAACCTCCAAGAACTATGCTTTTCACTATATGATATACGCAGATTTCACTCCATCTGTTTCCCCATATGATATTTCTTTTGCTATATGATATATAAAGCATGATTTATGTCCCGATGGAGAATTATTTCCAGTGTACCTCTTTTAATATTGCTGCCTGTGAACCCACCTACTGCTGTTTGAGTGAAGCTCAGGCCTGACATGCTTTGTGTGAGGGAAAGTTGCTTCCCTGTTGCTTTTTCCTAAATTTTACTGTTCAGTACACTTATATAATGGCATTTACGGAAATAAAAGAAGAAATATATATTTATTAAAAAGAGCAGCCATCTTAACTTCCTCCTCTAAATATTATTCCTCCTCATTAAGTTTCCCTATTTAAGTTTGAAAGCATATTGATTCTGGCAGCGTTAGAGATAGCAGTAAGCAGAAAAGAGATGATTTAATTGTAAGCCTTATGTATTCATTACACTCATTGCAATACAAAAAAAACACAAACTAAATGATTCTCGCAATACTAATTTAACAATGTTAAAAACCAAGAAGCTGACCGATCATATTTAATATATTCGCATACCTGGGAACCATGATATGCTACCTGGAAATAGGGTGAGCGCATGTCGCGGATTTTCCCCGTGTCCCGGGCAGCGTCAATCTGGGACACTGCATTGAGAATTGAGAAGCCTTTCCTGGTTTGCTGAGTTTCTCCTTAACACGGAGGTCAGTAATCTGTAGCCAGCGCCATGTAGGAAACCCAATGTGTGTGTGTAATGTCTGGTAGTGGAGGAGTTAATTCTCTGAAACTGCTCATGTCTGGTAATAGAGGGGTCAATTCTTTGAAACTGCTCATATCTGGTTTTAGATACCTGAACTGCTCAAGTCTGGTAATGCCTGTATGTATATTTTAAATATATTATTACAGCTGAAACCAACAAGGTTCCCAATAACCTCCTAATAACGTATATATTATAAAATGTAATATAAAATGTACTGATAATATAATATCATAGTGTGTTTGTGACAGTGTGTGCGTATGTGAAATATATTATTATATCTCATCTGCTGCATTTTCTGTCCAAGAAATAAAATGTGGTCGCCCCACCTAGAACTTTTGGTGGAGGAGCTTCATGAAGAGGCAAGCGAGCTGCGTATAGAGGTGAGGCGGACCCCAAGCAGCAGCCAGCCATGGCTGGTGAGTAGGAGGAAAGTAGGTTGGAGTAGATGGGAGTCCAAATGCTAATCCTCTACCCAGTAAAAATAAAAAAGCTGGGTAAAACACGGAGCATTCCCAGCTGTGTGTATTGGGTAGGAGCACCGACTACCATGCTTTGACCTTAGCAGCAGTGAATGCGCAACCACTTTTGCCAATATCACATTTTCCTACACCAGAAGCAATGTATTTGGCAGCTTTTGACCTTGTGATACTAAACTGTAAACACATGGTTTTAGTCCTATTTTTTCATCTTTAGCAACACACTTGTCTGTGTCAGATAAAACGATATGCTGTTCATTCTGCTGCTTGAAGAGTTAAAAAAAAAAAGGAAAAGAAAAAAGTAACCGTAACCTTCAAATACTAATGACGTTAATAGTAGGTAAGATATAGGGTAAAGAATGGAAAGATGCGTAAAATAAGTCTGACTGGGGGTGGTACATTAATCACAAGCCTAGGTAAATAGATAAGGCTTACAACTCATGTTTTGAAAGGTTTCCAGGGACGGGGCCTCTTTCAATATTACGGGCAGATATTTCTATAAACGTACAGAAACGCAGCTAAAGCCTGGGGCCCCACAGGATGTCAGGGAGATTCTGGTAAATTTTACATGTTCCACGGTAATTCGATTTCTAAGAATACGTTAAAGTGCATATGATGGTTGGAGTGTCCCTCATTAGCATTTTGTAAAAATATATAACATATTTTGATATCAATGACTGAATTTTTTTTAAAGGGATTGTCTGATGTCCCTGACACACCTACTATAGGGGAATGAATATTATGGTTCTCTGTGACTACTTTTATATACATTCTTCCAACAACAGCAAAAAACGATAAAGAACACAGAATGTGCAGCTGCAAAACTGCCTTCTTCCTCCATGACCCGACATTTCTTGCTACCGATTGGCTGCTTGAAGCTGTCCTCCCAGTGGCTGCAAACTGCTCCTATTGAAGTCAATGGGAACACTTTTCTGCCACTTTCTGCCAGCTTCAAGCTGCTAATCAATGGGATTAAAGTGCTTCTAAATCAATGGGAAGACTTTACACATGCACACTGGGGTCTAAACCCCAGACCCCTGCACTCAGCCCTCACCAGCACTGGATTAAACACATCTCCTGCAGGGCACTTTTCTAAGGGATGGGGAAAGGGGCAAACGCACTTGCAAAATTGGCCACACAAAAATTTAAAGGGACCATGTAGCCATAAGGTGCATATGATGGCTGGAGCGTCCCTTTAATGACTTTAAAACTTTACTATAAGAAACTCATCCTAGTACCCAATTAACAACACAGAATTTGAATAAAATAGAAATTGAAAAAAGCGAACTGAACTAATTAATGAGAAAACTTGATCCGCATCTAGCAGATGAATAAATGTAAAAAGTAAAAAGCGTCTGCAGTTATAGTCCATTGACTGCTGAAGGGTACAGTTGGCCAGTCACTGCAAAATCGCTTATATAACAATTTTACTACTGTCCTAGATAATATAATGCTAAACAAATACCTTTATGGAAAGTAGAAACACATAAAACATTTTGTTAGCAGAGGGCTCTGTGACACGAGTGAGGTTTCCTAGTCGTAAACATATTCTCCTTCCCCGTCAGTGGTGTTTTGCAGCTCAGCGCCCTGACGCTAGTGATCTTCTTACGACCCCTGAACGTCTGCACAGGAAGGGTATAATATTCAGTCATCTTATAAAGTCTGCCGAGAAGAGGTTTTTTTATTTGCACAAGGTTTGGTTATGAAACACGTTTCCCATTTATGCCTTCTAACAAAGTTTGGGTTTAACTCCCCTGAGTATAATCCATGTGATTAGGCTACCAATGCATCATTCTGCTGCATACCTCCTCAAGCTACCAACACAATGATTTGTATCAAATTGTTTCCAGGTAATACAGTGAACTTTTCAAAGAAACGTAAAAATTGACAAAGTCCTTTAATCACGATTAGTCATAAAGACAAAACGATCTTTGTACTGAAAATTCTGCATTTAACAAAATGTGTTCTATCAAAGGAAACTTGATTCCCGCTCCTTCTGGTGCTACGTACTCTCTGCAGGTGCTGTAAATGTGTCTTGAATTGTGGCAGTCTAGAGAAATGTAAATTGATTTAAAAGGCTTCCTTTTTAATTCATTACCAAGCCTTTCATATAAACAGCAACACTACTGCGTTAAAAGATAAGCGTGGTGCTCCAGATGTACCTGCGCTTTCATTCATTGTTGCCGGGTCAATTTATTTTAACTTGTCTTTACATTTTCAGAGTTTTGCTAATAATGTGCTAATTTAATGTGAATTAAATTATTCATATGAAAATATAGCAGACTGATCTACAGTATATATATATATATATATATTCAAAAGCTGTGAGTTGCATTACACATTTTAATAGGCTTTTCCTGTTATGATCTGTTTGGTGGAATCTGGTGGGTATGTTTCATGCAGGTATTATTATATATTATATTATATGCAGAATATTGTAGGAGAGCACGCCTTTTGTATGATCTGAACAAGGAGGCGCAGATGGAAGAGCAATGTACTGCAGGTCAACAATAGGAGAGAGAAAAGGGATGTTACATGACCAGTGTCAAAGGCCAATGTTGTGATTGCATTGGGTCTTCATCAAGGCAAAAATCTAAAAGCTTAACAAGCAATAATCAAACAGTAATGAGACATAATACAATGGGGAGAAAGACCATGTGGGTCCAGGAAATAGGAATTTAAGATGGCTACCCCATGACACACACAAGGTAGATATATATAGCCAAAAGATTCAGTCTCCAAAGAGGAACTCTAAAGAGGGGCCGTTGGATAATGGTCCTTTCCAAAAGCTCCATGCCAGGGATCTAAACTCCACTAGCATCTCTGTTTCACTACTAATGTTAGACATGATGAAGAGCATGCAGAGGAAATGTACAGTGTATACTGTCAAATATAATCAATCCCCAGTCATGTATCCTGGCCTAGACCTACAGGTCCCGGGGGCAGCAGTCCCCCTCGGTGTGTTGCTGCACAACGGGCTGGTTACATCCCAACTGGCCTTTTTACACAAAGGAAGCTGTGTTGGCTTTGGGCTTTGAAGGCACAGGGCATCAGGATTTTATGTTATTAAACTTGGTACGTCGACCATGGAGGGGAAGGCAGCTGGGGGTGTTGGCTTACATCAAGCCTAGGACGGCTCCAACAGGAAATACATCACTTGTGGGGGTGATGTTTTAAACATTTCAGGAAACCTCACTGCCCTTTCTTACAATTATGCATATCTTTCTCCATCAAGTTAGAACTTAGGGTTAATCTCAGCAGTATAACACATAAACACATAAAGATTTAAGTGCCTTGCAGCATATATCTGCTGGGTTTTAAAATACATCACAAGCGTTGCAATCCAGTGAACTAATTATCTATCTTTCTATCCATCTATATATATATCTATTTATCTGTCTATCTATTTTTCTATATGTCTATTTATCTATCTATCTATCTATCTATCTATCTATCTTTTATTTAATTAGGATTTTGAAATACAAGTATTAATTGGAAGATATCTGCTACAGCGTACTGTGCGTTCTCCTCTTCTATTAATGAGAAAAACATACTCCAGACACAAGTGTTACGGGTTGATATAAATCTGGAGTTACTCTGATTTCTAAAGCGCTCCACACAGGAAAAGTCTCCTGCAGGTGGGTTACATTTCAGTGCTGTTGAAACCGGCCCCGAGAATCGCAGCTCTGTTTTGTCTGGGACTGTCAAGCTGTGAGTGTTCTGCATTAAGCAAAGCGTAACTGTTGCAGCATTCAAGCCACCTAATCAGGAACAGACGTTGGCCGCAGACTTGCGTATTGCGAGTCAATGGCAACATGTTCCTGTCAAACTTTCTCGAGTACAATCAGCATTCCGGCCTAATTGTGTTTCAGCTGCGTATAAAAGCAGTTGTACAGCACACTCTTCTCCCAAAGGTCTGCGGCTTATTCTATGACATTGGGGAACCACCATCTTGCACAAGATGATTAAAAAGTGAGCGAGAAGATGTAGGTATTTCCTTTCCAAAGACAGGAACACCACGTGCTTGTCCTCAGCTGAGCAGTTAATTTCTCACAACACCGGGTTTTGTTTTATTAGTTGGAGACAAAACATTCTGTGGATTTTGGGTTTTATTCTCCTGAGATGGAGGGTCTACGGCTGTATAAGTAAATTCCAGATTTTCGTAATGCTGATCTGAGCTGCATTCTGTCAATCTGCCAAGCCAGGGTCTTGATTTTAATGGTAGGTCTTCGCTTTGTTCTGTAGAAACAGCCTCTGTTTACATTACGTCTGCTACCTCACATGATGCAAGAGGTTGGGATGATGCCTGTTAACAAATTACGGACCACGGGAAATGTTCACGTCTTTCTAATGTCATTGACACTGCCGTGGTTTGGCTGTACACACATATGAACACCCATCCCAAATGCAATCCTGTCAGACTAAAATCGTGGAATCAATCAGGAATCTTGGAATCCAACACAGCTTTAGTGGTCCCTGAGCTTACTCCAGCCACCATATCAAGTTTAATGCATATGATAGCTGGGGGATCTCCTTAAATTTATATAGTGTCCACCTTCCGAATGCAATCCTGCTGTTTGCCATGCAGGAAAAGCTCCTGAGCTGGATCTGCAAACATTGCGGAGGGGGTCTAACAAGACACTCCTCGTACATGCGCCTAAGGTCGTTCTATTACTTCTCTCTAAGTGATTAATGTTTTTAACCTTTCAAATAATGCATATTAAAGTACTCACAAAGATGAGGCTGTAAGGGACATTATACTGTCACTTTAATAACATTCAAAATGTGAGTTATCTGTGATACAATAGACATACATAGAACATATATGTTATATGCATTCTCAGGCTCATAGTACTGTGCATTTCTAAGTTATTAAGATTACTTTTTACTCAACCTGAAAAGTGCCAATGCACAGTTATCTTTTGATGGTATATAACTAATTATTTCCTTTTATCTGTTTTTTTTTTCAATTTATTTTTGAGTATATTAACTGCATTACATAATTTTGAGATGGATCCCCAGAACCTTGCTTGGAGCTGACCCTGCATGCTTTCACATGTAGACCGCTGTCACCAACCTCGTCACGTCAGATATAATTCTCAGTGTGCTCTAATGCTGCCGCTGCCAGCTGTGAGCTTATTCTATATAACATACCATCTTACGTCTCATCCATTGGGTTGGTTGTCATTGTATCATGTCAACTTTAATTCTATGTGTGACTCGTCAGCGCTTATCGATTCTGATTTTGGATTCTGTGTCCTGCTCTTAATACCAGTCTCACAATGTGATTACTATCCATTTCAGACATTGCGTGTATAATGATTTTATATCTTCAGCAAAGTCCACGGTGGCAAACATTACTCAGAGCTGGAGGAAACCTTACACTACAGGAATCAGGTGTGCAGGAGTAAAGCATGGCCCTGGGCCTCTTGCACAATATCTCTTGTTTCAGATGTCTGCACAATTCATTGGAGACATATTTGGCTTATGGGCCAGTTCTCCACATGATGAGGGTGACTATATGAGCTCCACCTGGACAATTCTGGCTTCAATATTCTTGTTCAGATTATAAGAACATGCTTCGACTAAATCCAAAGAATATGCAGTACAATTCTGTGAGCTTGTAGTAACAGCAGCTGCTTTTACTGTTTCTTGCCCAGCCAACCTGTAAACACAGTTTGTTTCTTTT
The DNA here is from genome assembly GCA_009364415.1 of Spea multiplicata. NCBI lineage: Eukaryota > Metazoa > Chordata > Amphibia > Anura > Pelobatidae > Spea > Spea multiplicata. Next base: position 2,470 of record VKOC01018870.1, on the reverse strand, counting down.
ATGCTTACTTCGCTTTTTTAGTTCTTCCCATTTTGTGTTCTTTTATCTATTAGTTCTATGCTTATACTTGGTATGTATGTAAGTATTCAAATATTTCTTTAGATTTCTTAAAGTTGATCTGTTTTCTTGACTCGTCCGCTACCTTTTCTATTATGTATCATATACTTAGATATTTCACAAGAGGAGGGGGCTGTTCTCTTTTTGTACAAGTATGTCTTATGTTTGTTCATGTTCATGTTCATGGATATTGTTACTTTTAATGTTGTTGTAAGTTTTGTATTCTCCTCTTATCGCCTTAGTGCTACTGAATCTGGTGGTGCTCTATAAAAAAGTAATAATCATATCTGTAATAAAGTACACTGACAAAAAAAGGCAATAATAAAAATAACGTAAAAGGCTGATATGGTCACAGTCCCTCTTTAGGTTCTTCTAAAACTCTGTAAGTAAGCTGGGCCAAACAACATACCCAATACTTTTAAAACATGTTGCACAATGATACACACAAGTTTAATGCATATGATAGCTGAGGGGTCTCCTTAAATTTATATAGTGTCCACCTTCCAAATGCAATCCCTCAATATGCGTTTACGACCCATCCCCCTGCTGTTTGCCAGAAGCTCCTGAGCTGGATCTGCAAACATTGCGGAGGGGCTCTAACAAGACACCCCGTGTGCATGCACCTAAGGTCGTTCCATTACTAAGGAATATACACATTTAGACTTTAATAGTTGTATGTTCAATGAAGCATTATCCCACTTATAAACCACCTCCCAATATAGGCTGCATCCTCATCTATAATCAGGACAATTGTTAGACTTACCTAAGACTGGAACCCCTGTACTCTTTACAGTACCCTGTGTTCCTGGGTATGTTGGATACCCTGAAAGTGTGGAAATGAGACTCAGGGGATTGATTTGAAGTGCCTATTAGAAATACTACATAGCATATTTGGTTTGTATTCCCGTTTTTTATATATTTTGGGGAAATTGAAAAAGAACATCTTAAAACAAAGGGATAAAGTCTTTAGGTTGTATCCATATCAGATATATAACTAAAGCGCACAATATCTCCATTTTCTTCTTTTATCCTGTGTTCCTACATGAAGTGACTCTCTGGTTTCTGACTTTAGCCTCACAGCATATATGTTCTGTGCTATCTACATGGTTCCTGATACCTGGCATCCTAACCTGGACTCTGTGGACAAAGAGTCCTACAAGCCCTTGAGGAATCCCTCAACTCTTGTGGCCAAATGACTGTATGGTGGGGGCTGCATAAAAGACCACAATATGAGAAGAAGCAGGATAGATTCAGGGTTTAAAAGCTTCCTAGAACACTTGCTAATCTAGGTGCCCTTGTGGCTTCTGACAGAGGCAGAAAACTTTTGAATCAGGATAGTCCAGGGGGCTGGGAAGCCCTCCATTTGTGCTCTCACTTGTGCACTGACTAACTTCTTACTAGCTGCCTACTTCTAACACTTGAGTAAAAGCCTTAATGTTGTATCCGGATGATAAATAATGTTGAAGTTGATTCTGTAGCTCTATTACAATAGAGGAAGAAGAGCAAACCAACAGAAAAAAAAATGAAATTGACAAAACTCACAATAACATATTAAGGGGACATATTAAGGGGCACTAGTACATCTGTTACATTTGTATTACAGACTGTTTGTTGTACTTAAAGTAAAGTATATGTAAAAGGGTATTAATTTTGTTGGTCAGTTGTTTACTACTGGCCATATTAAGGGCTTTGATGAGCTTAAATTTGAATATGGTTTGGATAATGGTCACAAATTTTGGTACAATCAATTATTACATGCATATAATCACACGGAAAATAAGAAGTTTTTTGTACTTGAGACACATGATTTGTTTGAATTTTTACACAAAAGGACTATAGGGAAAAAGACACTTAGTATTATTTATAAAATCTTGCTTGGAGAAATGGATACAAGGTTTCGAGATAAGATTAAAAGGAGGTGGGAAGAGGAGATTGGGGCTATTGACGAGGCCTCATGGAACCGTATTCTAATTAACACAGGGTGTTGCACTCTAAATAAACAATACCAATTCACTCAACTTAAAATTATCTATCGATTATACTACTCTCCGCACCAGCTATGGAAGATTAATTGTAGAGACAATTCAGATTGTCCCAGATGTGGGGCCCTTGATGCGGGCTTATTGCATTTATGGTGGCAATGTGATATGATAAAAAATTTCTGGGACGACATATTTAATTTTTTGAAGATTAAATTTAATTATAATGGCGTAATAGATCCAAAGGTTGTAATACTAGGTGATGTAGAACAGTTTGGCAGGTTAAACAAACTCTTTAAGAAAATCTTTTTTTTAGGGAGATTATTGATTTTGAGGAAATGGTTTGATAAAGGAGCCCCCACACTACCCCAGTGGTTAAATTTAATTGACCAAATAAAAAAATATGAACAATATAGAAGTGGAGAATCCAAAAA
>VKOC01018868.1:0-62728 GCA_009364415.1 Spea multiplicata | reverse complement strand
AGACCCCTGGCTCGTCCGAATATCCTGCTCCGTGTATCAGACCCCTGGCTCGTCCGACTATCCTGCTCCGTGTATCTGTCTAGTGCTGCACCTTGCTGCCTTTGCTCAGTAACTATCTCCAGCTGGTGGGAGGTAGTCCGCTGTTGGGATCATCCAAGTCCTGGGCTGCGACTGCTGAGAGTCTCCTCTCGGTAGCAGTAGTCTGGGCAGAAGAACTTCTGCGGGGACTACCTTCCTGAATAGCCCAGCGAAAAAGTGACATTACAACAGGGTCATGGATCCATCTGAGCTTGGCAAGGTGCTATCCACTCATGGACAACGGCTGGATTCCCATGAAGTGTGTTTTTCCAGTATTCAGGACACCTTAGACCAGATGGTCCGGGCTATTCAAGTTTTGGTGTCCAGATCTGATCCGGTCTCCGGGAGTGCTACGCCTGCTTCCCCTCCGGTCACGGCTTCTGCTCCAGCTCCGGTTTCTGGGACACCTTCCGGTTCCTCGTCTGTGAAACTTCCAGCTCCCGCTCGCTACCAAGGAGAACCGGAGGCCTGCCGTGGGTTTCTGAACCAGTGTTCCATTCAATTCGAGCTTTCTCCTCATCTGTTTCCTTCGGAAAGAGCCGAAGTGGGATACCTGATTTCTTTATTATCTGGCAAAGCCCTAGCCTGGGCTTCTCCCTTGTGGGAGAAGGACTCTCCTCTCGTATATAACTGCTCAGCCTTCGTTTCGTCCTTCCGGAAGACCTTCGACACCCCGGGTAAAGCTGCTACTGCATCTTTGTCTCTGCTTCATGCCATCCAGGGCTCCCGTTCGGTTGCGGAATATGCCATTGAGTTTAAGACCCTTGCAGCTGAGGTTAATTGGTCCGACGAAGCTCTCATTGCCGCCTTCTATGATGGCTTATCGGAACGGCTCAAAGACGAACTTTCTACCCGGGATCATCCTGCAGAGTTGGAGGATTTTGTCGCCTTGGCACTCAAGTTAGATAATCGGATCCGTGAACGTTTGTCCCAAAAGGTCAGGAAACGTGAATGCAGTTTTTCTCCTCAAGTTCGGTCACCTTCTCCTTCGAACCCCTCTATGTCTTCGGAGTCCCCTGAAGAACCTATGCAATTGGGAACCACCAGACTATCCACCATGGAAAGATCTCGCCGGAGATCCGAGGGTCTTTGTTTCTACTGCGGCCTTAAGGGCCATTTTGTTCGCACTTGTCCCAGTAAACCGGGAAACGCTCGCACTCGGACCAAGTAAAGGAGCCTTGTCCGGGTGAGCTAAGTACAGCTCCTCCATTTTGTAACAATTTACTTGTTCCTACCTCGCTGGAATGGGACGGAAGAAAAATTTCTGCCTCCGCTATGATCGACTCTGGGGCCGCTGGTTCGTTTTTGGATAAATCCTTTGCTCTCCTTCAGAAGATACCTCTCGTCCAGGTATACCCTCCTATTGCCGTCTCTGCCATAGACGGTCGACCCTTGCAACCCTCCTTCATTACGCACCAGACGTCTTCATTGCTTCTCTCTGTGGGTCTGTTCCATCGTGAAACCATATCTTTCCATATCATTTCATCCCCCTCCTGCCCCATAGTTCTGGGACTTCCTTGGCTTCGCATTCATAACCCGACCATTAAGTGGTCCACTGGAGACATTCTTGGTTGGGGTTCGGACTGTCCTCAACGATGTTTCTCTACCACCACCCCCATTCGTTCCGTTTCCACCGTGCCAATACCCTTGGCATATTCCGAATTTAAGGATGTTTTCGACAAGAAACAAGCGGAGGTTTTACCTCCCCACAGACCTTATGACTGTCCTATTGAACTTTTGCCTGGGACACTTCCTCCTCGAGGTCGTATTTACCCATTATCTTTACCCGAGTCCCAAGTACTAGAAGAGTACATCAAAGATAATTTGGAAAGAGGGTTCATTCGAAAATCTACCTCTCCAGCCGGGGCCGGATTTTTCTTTGTGGAGAAAAAGGATGGGGGCTTAAGACCTTGTATCGACTACCGGGGCTTAAATCGTATCACGGTTAAGAACAAATACCCGCTACCCCTCATTCCAGAATTATTTGACCGGGTGCGGGGTTCCACTATTTTCACGAAACTGGATCTCAGGGGGGCGTACAATTTGATTCGGATACGGAAAGGCGATGAATGGAAGACAGCCTTTAACACGCGTATGGGCCACTATGAATATACTGTCATGCCCTTTGGACTATGCAATGCTCCAGCTGTGTTCCAGGAGTTTGTTAATGACATTTTCCGCGATATCTCCCTCCAGTTTGTTATTGTCTATCTAGATGATATCCTGATTCATTCCTCTGATATTCAGTCCCATCGTCTCCACGTTCGTATCGCCCTACAGCGCCTGCGCCAGCATCGTCTCTACGCCAAGCTGGAGAAGTGCCAGTTCGAGGTTCCCCGAGTCACCTTCCTGGGCTTCATCATTTCTGCATCTGGCTTTGAAATGGATCCCACTAAACTAGCGGCAATTTCGGATTGGCCGCGACCTCTGGCTTTACGTCCCCTTCAACGATTTTTAGGGTTTGCGAACTATTATAGGAAATTTATCCAGAACTTTTCTAAGATTGTGGTCCCTCTCACTAACATGACTAAGAAGGGGATCGACTGCAAGAATTGGTCAAGAGAAGCCATCCAGGCGTTTATCCACCTTAAGAAGGCCTTTGCTTCTGCCCCGGTATTACGACACCCTGATGCCTCTAAACCTTTTATTGTGGAGGTTGATGCCTCCGAAGTAGGGGTCGGAGCAGTTCTCTCTCAGAGGAAGGACTTCAATGACAGGCTTCACCCGTGCGCCTTTTTCTCTAAGAAATTTTCTCCTGCTGAGATGAATTATGATGTGGGTAACCGCGAACTCTTAGGTATCGTTATGGCGCTTCAAGAATGGAGACATCTTCTGGAAGGGGCAAGAAATCCCATCACAATTTTGACCGACCATAAGAACCTGGAGTATCTTAGTCACGCTAAAAGACTGAACCCTAGGCAGGCCAGGTGGTCATTATTCCTCTCCAGATTTCTGTTTATCATTTCTTACCGGCCCGGATCAAGAAATATTAAAGCTGATGCATTATCCAGGCAGTTTGTTACCGACCGGGACTCCAAGTCTGAACCGGAACCTATCATTCCTCCTTCGCAGTGTCACAGTCCCAGGTCCCGACAAGCACGGGCAAGCTAATGCCCGTGCGCGACGGGCACCACGAGGTGGAGACCCCCAGAGACAAGTACTTACCCGATCTCGGCACATCCGTGGTTCCTGTGTAGAAGACGGGGGCGTGTCATCACAGCATAGCTGGGGGCGTGGTCCTGATGGCAGGCTGAAGCTACATCAGTGATGTCATCCAGTGGGCGGAGCTTAGGTCTGGCACAGGATTTAAAAATCCGGAAATCCTCCTCCCAGTTACCCTGTTGTGGTCTTGCTGTATGCACTGTGCTGTTTAGTCTCCTGAGTATTTTTGACCCTTTGCTTGCCTGACGTCTCTCTTGCCTGCTGATTTTGTACCGCTACCCTCTCCGGTTTGGCTACCGATTTGGCTCGTCTGACTTCCCTCTCTGGATTTTGACCCCGGCTTGTTCGACTACCCTCTCTGGATTTTGACCACGGCTTGTATGACTACCCGATTTTTGTGCTCTGACCCGGCTTTCCTGACTACTGTTTTGGCATCATCTCCACCCTGCAGGATCCTTTACCAGATCCTTCTATGCTTTACCAGTACCTTGTTGATCCAACTTTGTTCCAATATTACCTACCTCTACCTGGCCTCCTTACTGTTGGGATCCTCTAAATCCTGGGGTGTTGCTGCCGGGGGCTTCTCCTTCAGCAGTAGTACTTTGGGTAGAAAAACTTCTGCGGTAAGTGCCAGTGTGGTGGTGGTCGTGACAGTACAACAGGGTCATGGATCCCTCGGAGTTGCACAAGGTTCTGACTTCTCACGGCCAGCTGCTGGAGTCTCATGAATCTAGATTTAAAAATATGCAGGACACCTTGGAGCAGATGGCCCATGCTGTTCAAGTTTTGGTCGCCCGGTCTGATGCCAGTTCTGGAGATCCAGCTTCTGTATCCCCTTCGTCTAACCTGACTCCTGCTGCCGCAGATGCTGTCTCCATATCTACACCTGTGAAATTGCCGACACCTAATCGTTACAATGGTGATCCTGAATCCTGCCGGGGTTTTTTGAATCAATGTTCTATTCAGTTTGAAATATCCCCACATATGTACCCCTCTGAGAAAGCCAAGGTGGGATATCTGATTTCCTTACTGACTGGCAAAGCCCTCGCCTGGGCTTCTCCACTATGGGAGAAAGACTCTCCGTTGATTTATAACTGCAGTTCCTTTTTATTGGCTTTTCGCAAGACATTTGATGTACCAGGCAAGGCAGCTACTGCTTCTTTGTCTTTGCTGCATTCCTCTCAAGGATCTCGTTCAGTGGCGGATTATGCTATTGAATTCAAGACCATTGCGGCTGAAGTTAATTGGTCCAACGAGGCTCTGATTGCGGCTTTCTACGATGGACTGTCTGAAAGATTAAAGGATGAGTTATCTACCAGAGACCATCCAGGAGACTTGGAGGATTTCATATCCTTGGCTCTCAGACTTGATAATCGTATTCGAGAGAGACTATCTCAAAGGGCCAAGAGATGGGAGCGGAATTTCTACCGATTACCTCCAGCTGTACCTACCTCTGGCCCAACTACTCCTGCTCCTCATCCAGAAGAACCGATGCAATTGGGGGTTACCAAATTAACCCCCGCCGAAAAGAACCGTCGTAGAACTGAAGGACTCTGTCTTTATTGTGGACGCAAAGGTCATTTCGTCCGTTCCTGTCCTAATAAGCCGGAAAACTCTCGCACCCAGTTCAATTAAAGGAGCCTTGGCTGGGTGAGATTTCTCGAGCTCCTAAATTCAAGAGTAATGATTGTGTACTCCTTCCTATTTCCTTAGTGTGGAATAATGTTAAAATCTTTACTAAAGCTATGCTTGACTCTGGAGCTGCCGGATCTTTTATTGATCAAGCCTTCGCCTTGTCGCAACAGATTCCACTTTGCAAGATATTCCCACCTATTGCTATCACAGCTATTGACGGCAAACCCCTCCGTCCATCCTTTATTACTCAGCAAACGTCTCCATTATTGCTTTCGGTGGGATTATTACATCACGAATCTATGAACTTTCATGTCATTTCGTCTCCTCGATGTCCTGTCGTTCTGGGTCTCCCATGGCTTCGGGTCCATAACCCTTCTATTAATTGGCAGTCCGGAGATATAATTTCATGGGGTCCGTCTTGCTCTAAACATTGCCTGTCGTCCGTGGTAGCTAATAATACCTCCATTTCCGCTATCTCCACAGCAGCCTTACCCTGGGCTTATCAAGCTTTTCAAGATGTTTTTGACAAAAAACAAGCGGAGGTTCTTCCTCCCCACCGTCCTTATGACTGTCCGATTGACATTTTACCTGGTACTATCCCTCCCAGGGGACGTACATATCCTTTGTCATTACCAGAATCCAAGGCTTTGGAAGAATATATCAAAGATAACCTGAAGAGGGGGTTCATTCGGAAATCTACTTCGCCAGCGGGGGCAGGATTCTTCTTTATTGCCAAAAAAGACGGAGGCCTGAGACCTTGCATCGACTATAGAGGACTTAATCTTATTACCATTAAAAATAAATACCCTTTGCCACTCATTCCTGAATTATTTGATCGTCTCCGGGGGTCTACTGTATTCACCAAATTAGACCTCAGGGGGGCATATAATTTGATCCGTATCCGTGAGGGACATGAGTGGAAGACGGCGTTCAACACTCGGATGGGACACTACGAATATACAGTTATGCCTTTTGGGTTATGCAATGCACCGGCTGTCTTTCAAGAATTCATAAATGATATCTTCCGGGACATCTCTTTGCAATTCGTCATTGTATATCTGGATGACATACTGATTCACTCGGCTGATTTACAAGCTCATCGTAATCATGTTCGTATCGTGTTACAGCGGTTGCGTCAGAATCAACTATACGCTAAACTCGAGAAATGTGAGTTTGAAGCTTCCAGAGTCTCCTTTTTAGGATTCATCATATCGGCATCTGGGTTTGAGATGGATCCCAAGAAACTTTCGGCAATCTCGGATTGGCCTCAACCTCGTGCTTTAAAGCCCCTCCAAAGGTTTCTTGGGTTTTCTAATTATTACAGAAAATTGATTCGTGACTTTTCCAAGATTGTGGCTCCCCTCACTAGCCTGACTAAGAACGGTGCGGACTGTCAAAATTGGTCAAAAGAAGCTAAACAGGCATTTGCTCAATTGAAAATCGCCTTCGCCACAGCCCCAGTATTGAGGCACCCAGATGTCTCTAAACCTTTTGTGATTGAAGTGGATGCTTCTGAAATCGGAGTTGGCGCTGTGCTTTCCCAAAGAAAGGAATTTAATGATAAGCTCCACCCTTGCGCATACTTTTCGAAAAAATTCTCCCCTGCTGAAGTTAACTATGATGTGGGCAATCGTGAATTGTTGGGCATAATTATGGCCTTACAGGAATGGAGGCATTTATTAGAGGGGGTCAGGAATCCCATCACCATCTTAACTGACCACAAGAATTTAGAGTATCTCAGCAAAGCCAGAAGACTTAATCCTCGGCAAGCCAGATGGTCGCTTTTTCTTTCCAGGTTCCAGTTTGTTATATCTTACCGTCCTGGTTCCAAGAATATTAAAGCTGACGCTCTTTCTCGACAGTTTGTTAATGACTCTGATATCAAACCTACTCCGGAACCTATGTTCGCACCCTCTCAAATTATTGCGTCTATTACCACGCAGTTATCCTCGTCTATGGTTTCTCGTATTCTCAAGGCTCAAGGCAGAGGCCCAGTTCACAGTAAATGGCCTATCGATACCTTGTTAGTTCCTGAGGAGGAAAGACTTAATGTCCTTACCTGGGCTCATGCATCTAAATCTTCTGGTCATCCTTGCTCTCGTCGTACTCTAGAATTAATTAGAAGACGTTTTTGGTGGCCTACTGTGGTGCAGGATTGTAAAGACTTCGTGGTCTCATGTATTTCTTGTGCCACCACTAAAAGTCTTCATGCCAAACCTGTAGGTCTGCTCCAGCCTTTGCCCGTACCTGATCGTCCCTGGACTTGTCTAGCCATGGATTTTATTGTAGAACTCCCAGTGTCCGAGGGGAACACCGTGATATTGGTCATTGTTGATCGTTTTTCAAAAATGGCACATTTCGTTCCCCTTCCCAAATTACCCTCTGCTCCTGAACTCGTTCCTATTTTTGTTAGAGAAATAATTCGTTTGCATGGCCTCCCTAATCAAATAGTATCGGATAGAGGGGTTCAGTTTACTGCTCTATTTTGGAAAACATTTTGCAAATCTTTAAACATTTCCCTAGCTTTTTCCTCTGCTTACCATCCCCAATCCAACGGGATATCTGAAAGAACCAATCAATCGCTTGAACAGTTTCTTCGTTTATTTGTTAATGAGCACCAAGATAACTGGACACAACTTTTGCCATGGGCCGAATTTGCGAGGAATAATATGTGTCACGAGGCCTCTAAGTTATCCCCGTTCTTTTGTAATTATGGGTTTCACCCTGCTATGTTACCTGACACCTTTACGTCGACGCAAGTTCCAGCAGTGGACCACTATGTTGAAAAACTACCTACCCTTTGGAACTCGGTCCAACAATCCTTGTCCAGGGCTGCTGAAAGGTATAAGCAACAAGCTAATAGGCATCGCAGGTTGGGTCCCTCCTACTTAGTCGGGGATAGAGTGTGGTTATCCACTAGGAATTTCAAACTTAAAGTTCCGTCAATGAAATTTGCACCCCGGTATATCGGTCCGTTCCGTATTGCTCGCAAAATAAATCCTGTCACATATGAATTGCTACTCCCTTCCTCTCTTAGGATGCCCCGTACCTTTCACGTCTCCTTACTTAAGCCCCTCATATGTAATAGATTCACTACTTATACCCCGCGTCCCAAAGCCATTTTTATTGATTCCCAGGAGGAATATGAAGTCCAATCCATTCTAGACTCCAAAAGAATATGTAATTTATTACTTTATCTGGTGCATTGGAAGGGGTATGGTCCGGAGGAGAGGTCCTGGGTTTCTTCTAGAGATCTCCACGCTCCTGTGTTGCTAAAAAGATTCCATAGGAAATTTCCTAATAAACCTGGGAATTTTCGGCCTACGGCCGGTCCTCAAGAGGGGGGTACTGTCACAGTCCCAGGTCCCGGCAAGCACGGGCAAGCTAATGCCCGTGCGCGACGGGCACCACGAGGTGGAGACCCCCAGAGACAAGTACTTACCCGATCTCGGCACATCCGTGGTTCCTGTGTAGAAGACGGGGGCGTGTCATCACAGCATAGCTGGGGGCGTGGTCCTGATGGCAGGCTGAAGCTGCATCAGTGATGTCATCCAGTGGGCGGAGCTTAGGTCTGGCACAGGATTTAAAAATCCGGAAATCCTCCTCCCAGTTACCCTGTTGTGGTCTTGTTGTATGCACTGTGCTGTTTAGTCTCCTGAGTATTTTTGACCCTTTGCTTGCCTGACGTCTCTCTTGCCTGCTGATTTTGTACCGCTACCTTCTCTGCTTTGGCTACCGATTTGGCTCGTCTGACTTCCCTCTCTGGATTTTGACCCCGGCTTGTTCGACTACCCTCTCTGGATTTTGACCACGGCTTGTATGACTACCCGATTTTTGTGCTCTGACCCGGCTTTCCTGACTACTGTTTTGGCATCATCTCCACCCTGCAGGATCCTTTACCAGATCCTTCTACGCTTTACCAGTACCTTGTTGATCCAACTCCGTTCCAATATTACCTACCTCTACCTGGCCCCCTTACTGTTGGGATCCTCTAAATCCTGGGGTGTTGCTGCCGGGGGCTTCTCCTTCAGCAGTAGTACTTTGGGTAGAAAAACTTCTGCGGTAAGTGCCAGTGTGGGGGTGGTCGTGACAGATAAGACATCTGGCAGCATCAAGTAAGTGTTTGACAATAGATTTCTTGTAGTGCGATATGGGGCATGTAGTGTGATGTAGCAAAATATGGATTGGCTGAAAGAGCAGTGGAGGGTCAGAGACCAGTGAAATGACTTGATATATTTTCCCCAGTATGTGTCTATCGGGGGTCACTCCTACCACAGCCCCACCACACCACACCTCCAACACATGTCCAGAATGTTTGGAAACATAAGGTGCAGTTTTGTATTATAGCAGCCTTTGAGTTCTTATGTGTGAAAATTTAAATTGTCTCCAGTACATGTCCGTGAGTTGTGTACTGCATGCGGTTTCCCATTTCCCGCAGATCAAAAGGTCTTGGAGTGAGCACGGCGGTCAATGTCATGGAGTAAAGCATGAAGACCTTTTTCGGGGGATGTATGTACCTGAGTGCATAAGTTCTCAAAGTCCATCAGCTCCCTATGGAGATTGTTTTGGTTTGGGAGAGAAGAAATGTAGTGTGTAAGCTGGTAATAAGTAAAGCGCTCCAGCCAGGTAGGGGTGCCCATCAGGAAAAGTACCCCCATCCTGTATCAGTGAGCAGGCCTGGATGGGTGATGGCAGCCCCTGAAACTCCAGCCCCGCACAGGATCACCCCGGTGGGAAGTCCAGGTTGCCCAGAATAGGCAGCATTGGTGAAGGTGTAGTGGAGAGTAACAGGCAATTCCCTACCACACCGCCAGGGTAGCAGAGATCAGGGCATGTGGTGCCGTCCTGAAGTGAGACCTAGGGCCCCTGCTCGCCCAGTTCTAGACCCATGGCTTAGCATTTTGATCCGTCATGTTCCACCTGATAACCCTCAGTAAATGAGTGGCCCAGTAGTATTTTTTTAATGTCTGGTAGGGCTACTCCTCCCTTGGACTTCAGCCAGGTAAGCTGGGAGAACCTCTGCCATGGGTTTTTATTGCCCCAAACCAATTTGAGTATGGCAGACCTCAAGGAGACAAAGAACCCCCCCCCGGAACACAGATCGGGGATACAGCACTCAGCACATTCATCTTGCCCACGTTAATGGTATGGAGATATTTATTTTCTGAAATCCTGTTTTGTCAGTGTTGGACATAATCACCTCCAGAAAGCGTTCTAGGGATAATACAAACAACACAGGGGTCAAAAGAACACCCCTGCTGTGCGCCATTCCCAAAGTGCAACGGAGGGGATAGAGCCCCATTTATGCATATATGTGCGGTAGGTGCAGAGTATAGAGACACGATAAATGCCAACATGTACAGGCTCAGTCCCTAATGCTCGAGAGTAGCTCTCCAAAACAGTCAGTCAATCTACCCTGACGAAAGCTTTTTCGGCATTAGTGGACAAGAGCAAAATCTGCCAGTGTCAGGACCCAGACAAGAAGGTTGGATAGCAGCCCAGTTGCAGGAGATACCAGTCTGTACCCCTTAATGCATCATGACTGGTAGCTAGGTACAGACAGGCACACAACAGACAGAAAAGCAGGGCTGGGACTGGCAAGGCTGATGCTGAGAAAGAACCAGGCAGAGACCGAAGCCCACGGATAGGGCACATGGCTTGGAAGCCCACTGGCAGGGCAGATGACTTGGAAGGCCACTGGCAGGGCACATGGCTTGGACACGGCTGGACAGGTAGGCGAGTTTGGGACACGCCGGGGTCTGGTACACAAAGCTGGATCATGAACATCCTTTCCTCCTGCAAGGGAAGGGGGGCCACTAGTGGCTGCAGGTAGACACAACAATGTTATAATTATCACAGAGCCCAGCCTAGCAGGGTGGGAGCCTGACAGCCAGTCCTCCACCCCCAACCTGTGTATAATATTCAACAGTCTAGTAGTGTTGTCCCTTGCCTCTCTTTTTGGGACAAAGCCAGTCTGGTCAGTGGATCAACTGGGGAAGGAACTGGGCTGCCCAACATTTTAGCACATAATTTAAGGCCTACATTCAACAGCGATGTTGGGGCGATAACTTTGACACAAACAAGAGTCCTTGGCCTCTTTGGGTATAACTGTAATTCTTGCTGACAAAGTCTGAGGGTGAACCTGGTTACTCTCTCAAATCGAGTTCGAGGCCTTGAGTAAGTGTGGAGTCAGCTGCTTAAATAATGTCTTATAATATCCCAGGGGCAACCCATCAGGGCATGGGCACTTTGCAGAAAACGTGGGCTTCCATAAAGTCAAGTTCAAGTGTGAGTTTGCATTTAACATGTTGTGTGAGGTACTTCTGAATCAAAGCATGTCTATTGGGTTGTATCTTTTGGGGTTCCCGAGAATCTAATATTTGGGAAAAGGCTTCCACAATCTTACAGGGAAAAGGGCATATGTCTCCTGTGTCTCTGTAGCGAGAGAGATCCTGGAATAGGGAAATTGTCAGGATTCCACCCTGTCAGCCAGTACCCTGTAGGCTAACAGGCCAACCAGCAGCCTCTGCTTACCTAGATGTAACCCTTCTCATTCTGGAGCACCCAGCCCTAATCATTACATCCAGCTGAGCCTTGTTTCAGGATTGAAACCTGCCTATTTAATCCAGTTTTGCCCTTCAGTCATGGCCTTTGCATTGAAGTTTGTGGACCATTTTGCTTTGGCCCTTCACCCATACCTGTAGGGTTCCTGCCTTGTGGCCTTCCTGCCTTCAGCCCTGCCAAGTGGTCCTCCTGCCGTGTGCCCCTCCAGTGGACTTCCTGCAGTGCGTCCCTCCGGTGGGCTTCCTGCCAGTGGGCTTCCTGCCATGTGTCCGGTTTCTTGCTAAGAGACTGCTTAACCTGTATTTGCTTGTCCTGCCATAATATACAATACATAGCATTACCTGGAATTCTGCCTGTGGTGTATTCCTTTGTGCCTGTCTGTCTTATACTTCAGTTACCATGAATCGCCGTGTGCAGACAGAACCCCAGGTATCCCCTGCAATGAGGCTCCTACCCAACCTGATCACCTGGGCCCTGACAGAATACAAAGGCCATTACAAGGAGTCTGCGGGGTTGCTTTCAGTTATCAAACTAATAGGAGAATGTGTACTTGAACTTTGCAAATTATTGATGCAAATGTGGGACTCCAACTCCAATCACTCTCATGAAGACAAATCTCCTAAACCTGTTACATCAACTAAGAAATCCAACAAGCCTGTTACCACTACTAAAAAGGAATCTCCTAGTAAATCCAAGAAATGTGAACCCCTTACCACAACTGAACTGCAACAAAGACATGATGAAGAGTCTTGCTTTTACTGTGGTGAAAAAGGACATTGGATCACCCAATGCCCATGGAAACCTCCTAAACCCTCTGAACCAATTGAACACTCTATGTCACAAGCACAGTGCTCTTCTAAAAGGGGAAGTAGCTTTATTCCCCAGGATAGTGAACCAATGGAGTATCTACCAACCCCTGTGAATCCTAATGCTTCTTAAACTCTGGTGGATGTCCTGATGACTCTTCTGTGATGTACTACAACTCCTATGATTCGTCAGTCTGTGTTTTTGAAAACTACACCCATATGGATGAACATCCTGAAGCTTTTTGTTCAGCCATGAGTACAACTCCTATCACTCCTACCTACACAAAGGGGAGAACAAGTAACCTGCAAACAGTTAAACATTCTCTGGGTGCCCCTGGCTTAGTCCTAGCTTCTGATGGGACAGAAATACCAAGGAAGGAGCTTGCTACTTATGACAATTACCTCCAAGTAATGAAGGTCGTTAAGGAATAGTCTCCCTTATTTAGCTACAGGTATTAGGAATACTGAATTACCTACCAGTTCCACTGTACGACATCTCAACACTGACACCGTAAGTCCTGCCTTTGAAGAGAAATCCTTAACAGCATTGTCAGTCTATGAAATGCCCTGGCGAGACCTTACACCACACCAGTCTCATGATGGCAACCCACTGAGAACCACCAGCACTACTGTACTTCCCACCTCAGCAAAGGGTGATACACCCAATGTTCCCTCTAATTTTTCTTAGGTGGTGTGCGCAGAAAATCTCTCTTGTGCAAAAATTTTCCCAGAGCCAAAATTTTGTGCGCACAATATGCTTCTGCAAATGTTAAATTTAAATTGTTATTATATATTTTTGGTACAGCCCCCTCATTGTTAATAACACTACATTATAGTGTGATAATATAGTATAAGTTACACAACAGTATTACTTACTGTAATGTCATCCTGTCTGACAGACAAGCCTCTCTCCTAATGTCCATTTTGCTCTGTCACACAGTCCATATAAAGCTAAATTGGTGGAGATTAAAAAATTCACATTGCAAGGGGATGGAGCTATATATTTCCACCCCTTTTGACTCCACTTCCATGGTCTATTTTAAAGGTGAAATTCTCACTGCATAAGTAAATACGTAAACTTTGTACGTCATGTCAAATTGTTCAATTTGCTGTTCCATCATTATGGCCAAAGTATCATTGATAAGTAAATACACCAACTATGCCTATGTACTTTGTTCAATTTGTTGTTCCATTAAGTCACACATGAATGTGTATTTGTTACTTTTATGTAATGCAATGTGAAAATAAACTAAAATCAGACCATTTATTGCACATTGTTTTTTTTTTTAATTTATTCTTTATTTGATCTTTAAAATAATTATGACAAACTGGTTGACAAATAAGTACAAACATGAAAGAGAAAAAATTGAAATAATTAAAAAAATACATCTTTCAGTATTTGCAAATCATTAATGACATGGATTACAAAAGAACAAAACAACAAAGCTCTTTGGACTAATAATCTTAATAACATTATTGATCTCTCTGGGGGGTTTACGTCTTTGACAGAGCTAGAAGGTTGAACTCACCACCAAGGAAAAGAGAAATATATATATGTATGTGTACCCTAAAATATAAGTATTCCAGCTAGACCAGATTTTATTGTAGAAACCTAAGTTTCTTCAGAAGAAATATCTCTCTGAAATAGCCTGTGTTTTAATTTGGTTAACAATTTCTTCTCGTTGTGGAATATTTTGACTTTTCCAGTTTCGAGCGATGCATATTTTACAGGCCAATAGTATATTGATTAGCAAGATTATATTGAATTTAGATATTTGCGGAAGGTCTAGATGGAACATAAAAATTTGAGGTTTCAAACAGATCCTAATTTCTGTAACTAAATAAAGCGCATACAGATTCCTTAATGGGATTAAGGTTATAACATTCCCACCATATGTGGAAATGAGTTCCAGTTGATTTTTGGCAACGCCAACAAAGATCATTGTTTGTATTATACATTTTACTGATCTTACTTGGAACCAGATACCAACGATGTAATAATTTGTAGTATTGTTCGTGAAGATTTTGTCAATGAACTGATTTTCTGGTGTAGTACCAGGCTTTATTCCAAGTTTGTAATTGGAACTCCTGCCGAAGATCACTTTCCCATAATAAAATTGTTTTACACTTTTCAGAAGGTACCTTGATACCTTCGAAATTGTTTTTACTTGAGGGGGTTCTGAAAAAAGATCATCCAGATTATCATGCACCCTTGGAGGGTTTGTTAACAAAAATTGTTTAATATGTAAGTAGGAAAAAAGTTGGTAAATTGTATCTCATTTGATTTTCTGCAAATGGAATTATTGTTTGACCCTCCATAGTATCTGCTAATTCTTGAATCCCACATTGTTTCCATCCTTGGATACTTAGGTGTGTGATAAGTAAATTCAAAGTTTCTATGGGGGATGATTCTGAAATAACTATAGATAAACCGTAGTCTTTCCGAACTTTGATTAATGTGCTCAAGATATCTTTCACCAACGGACTTACTATTTTTAAATCAGTTATTGTTTTCTTATCTAACCAAATAAATTTATATGGATCTATATTATTACAAATATTTTTCTCAGCGCTGTACCATCCTAAGTTATGGCATGAGATATATGGGAAGCTTCATAAAGTCTGTATAAATCTGGGTATCCTAGCCCTTCTTGAGAGATGCTCCTCCTCATGATGTTTTTCGATATCCTTGGTTTCTTTGTTGACCATACAAATGACACAAAATCTTTTAGTTTTTGGGAACCTTATATGGAATAGTTCTGAACAAGTATAGTATTTTTGGTAATAAATATGCTCTTAAAACATTAATACGTCCTAGCCAGGATAGCTCTGGTTTTTTCCATTTTGAAGTTAAGTCTTTCATTTGTTCTAACAGTGAACCATAATTTAGAGAAATTATGTCAGATAGATTTTTACTAAATTTAATAATAAATATTCAACTTTGTTCTGAGGTTTAACTATATGGTTTCCCTCTAAAAAAAAATTTTGTTGTGTTTTTTTCCAAATTAAAAATTATAACTTGTGTCTTTAGAAGATTAATTTTATAATTAGAAAAAGATGAGTATACCTTTATTTCTTCTAAAATATAAGGGTATGACTGTTCTGGAAGAGATATCGATAAAAGTACGCCATCGGCATATAATATAATTGAGAGTTCCTGGGGGCCTATTTTTATTCCATGGATTTTTTGTGAATTTCTAATAGATCATGCTAAGGGTTCCATAATTAAAGCATAAATCAGGGGTGCTAAAGGACAACCTTGCCGGGTACCATTTTGGATTTTAAAAGGTTTAGATTCGAATACCATTCCTTTTATTCTAGCTGTAGGGGAGGAGTATAAAACCATAACAGATCTCAAGAATCTTTCATTTAATCCATATGTGTGGAGAGTAATTTCCATAAACTTCCAATTGACTCTATCGAAGGCTTTTTCAGCATCGCGTGCTAATAAAGCCGAGGGGATTTTGTTACGATGAATTTCTTCTAATATATTGAAAAGACTTCGCGTGTTGTCCTCTCCTGATCTACCTGATATGAAACCGGTTTGGTCAGGATGGATAAGTTCTGGCATTATTATTTTTAATCTTTGGGCTAATATTTTAGAGAAAATTTTAACATCTATATTTATAAGAGAAATTGGTCTATAGTTATTCACTCTTGTCAAAACTTTCCCTGGTTTTGGTATAGGTGTTATTGCTGCTTCCAGCATATCTGATGGAAATTTCCCTTTTTTCCCCCTATTTCATCAAAAAGCCTTTTAAAAATAGGTGTTAATTCTATACTCAGGGTCTTAAAAAATAATGCCGAAAATCCATCTGGCCCTGGTGCTTTACCTGATATCAAACTATTTATTCCGTAGTGGAAACGGGTTGATTCAGCAGATTCGCTTGTTCCTTCGTTATTTGGGGGAGACCTAATTTCTCTAAATAGGAGAGTATTTGTAATTCTGATTTATTTGAATTTTCTAGATTATAAAGTGATTCGTAATAGTTTTTAAATGCATCTCCTATTTGAGTTGGAGATAAGTATGTTTTGTCGTTCAGATTTATTTGTTTAATCCTATAGTTTTGATTTTGAATTTTAATCTTATTCGTTAGTTCCTGGGAAATACAGTTATTACTGCAATACCATTTCTGTTTTAAATAAGTCATAATATCGTCAGCTTTAAGTTGTAGTTTGGGCTACCATCCCCTGTTTTTGGCGACGGGCTACGCCCCCGCCTGTCTCCATGTGGCTGAGAAAGGTCAACTTCATCTGCCAGATGGAGGATTTGGTCATGACCTCTAGGGGGCTAGGATATAGAAATGGTTTGAAGTGGCTACCCTGGAAGGAGTTTTTGGCCTCACCCTCTTTTCAGACCGTTCTGGGTAGTTTTGTTGCAGCCCCCCCTGATCTAGACTAAAGTTGTTTGTGGACTTGTATGCTTATGAGTCGCCGCTGCCAGTCAGATCCATTGCGATGTCATAAGTATGCTTCTGGTGACGGCGCTCCATCCATCCATCCATTCATGTGTATTGTTCTGGATGTTATCGTTTCTGTTCTTTTACTTTTATTTTCGTGCTTGTTTTAACTCGACATCCATCCGGTATGCACCTATTTACTGCCATATCCTGTGACATTGTACCTGTGTTATTGTATGCACTGTATCTTTTAGTGTGGTCCATCTACCTTTATCGCATTTGGCATATGCTCTGTCATACGAAATATCTTTTCGAACTGCTACTCTCTTGTATAATACAAGAGAGTGTCTTGTTACTGATGTACTATGTCCACCGATTTATGCAATGTTACTTTTTCAATAAACAGAGACTTCTTTTTCTCTAACATGGAAGAAGTAAATATATAAGGATATTTCCATATTAGTTTTTGTTGTTTTTGCCAGGGGGTTTTTTGGATGAACGCAATATCTATATTATCTTTTAACAGGGAGTCATAAAGATAAGACCTTTTATGTGGTGAGTTCAATCCTTGCGCATTAATTGTTATTAATTTAAGAGTCATACTAGAGGATTATAAATAAGTTTATATCAAATAAGCTCTCATTCTTCGCCAAATAGACGGTCACCCCTATAGAGATCCAACGTAATATGAGAAAGAGTCCATTGAGCTTAACATTAAACAACAGATATACTACACATACCTTAACTAATAATATACAAACAAATATGAAAGCAGTCATTCTATCCCCATTCTTTGGGGGGTGCCAAAAACCAGCCCCCGTTGTGGAGAAAAAGTGATCGCATTAAAGTGTCGTGTATACACTGGTAGTTGCATTATTCTTATAAATTACCAGTTTGAATACCATGTATATATATATTCATATACCGTGTATGTAAGTAAAAGAAAAAAAAATCTTTCTATATCTTTATATAGTGTTCACGTGAAGTATTGTGTATACACAAGTAACTGTGTTTGTCATACATATTTATAAAATAGAAAAAAATAAAAAAATTAAAAATATGTATCTTTATATAATGTTCAAATTAGAGTGTCGTGTATAGTAGCTACCAATTTGAGTAATATTTAAATAAATCTCCACAAAAATATCTTCTTTTTCTTTTTCTTTCCCTTATTCCTTTCCTTTTCATAGAGTGTCATGTGTGTTAAAGAGAAAAAAAAAATCTTTCTTTAGTGTTCAAGTTAGAATATCATGTGTATATTGGTGGCTATTATTCTTATAAACTACCAAATTGAAATAAATTTAGGTAAGTCCCAACAAGAATGTGTTTTTTATTTTTAAATTTAAAATATTTAAAAATATTTAAGAAAAAAAAAAAAAGGGGGGGGGGAGGACGGAAGCTTCTGCATTTCCTATTGGTGAAACTCATTTTAACAAACCCCAAATAATTAATTTGTTTTTAAGCCGTTCAACGTCCTGGCAGATATAGATTTTTCCACTATAATTAACCCTTATTTTAATGGGAAATCCCCAGGTATACTTGATATTGTTTTCTCTCAAACAGGCTGTAAGATCCGTAAATTTACTCCTATTATGTCTTGTTATTTGAGAAAGGTCAGGATAAAATGTTAATGATGCAAACTTTTTGTTCTTTTGCGGGTTTGCTCTCCATTCTTTAAGAAACGTATCTTTTATCCGGAGGCTTGCGAAAATTACTATTGTATCTCTGTCTCTATCTTTATAAATAGGATTAGATGGCTTTGGAATTCTGTAGGTGTTCTCAATTGGTGTTGATCTAAGTAGTTTGGTATCCAAATATGTAGCCAAAAGTTCTTTGATGTACTGATCCAAATTTGTAGTTGCTTATGGTATTCCTCTAACTCTTAATTTTTTTCTTCTGGAACTGTCCTCAATATCTGCTATTTTATGCTACATTTTTTTTATCTCCAGGTTGTAACTATCATTTTGTGCATTTAGATCTTTAATTGTTGTCTGAAGAGTGGAAATCTCTTGGGAATGAGAGAGTAATGAAGACTTTTTAGTAGAAATCTATTCTTTATAGTCTTTTAAGTTTCTATCCAGATCTAATTTGATTCTCTCATGTAGGGTTTCTAACGCTGTTGAAAGATCTTTGTGAGATAAGTATGGTTGTTGAGTATGATCTGACTCATCAGTGCAGTGTTCTGATATTGATTTTTCAGGTGATTCTAGGAGACTTAACTGACTCCGGGGAGAGTAGAAAGTGCTTATGGATTGTGGTTTTCTTGATTTGTTTGTGTTCTTAATTTTCTCTCCTTTCTCCATTTTATCTACTTTAGGAGGCATAATACATGGATTAGTTGTTTCCAGCTGATAAGAAATTAGGACTTTAAATATCTGGTCCTTCTTTAGTTCTTTCTTCAGTTAAAACAACAAGTTTGTACAAATTTAACAGCAGAGTCCTTTACATGTCACAGGTGTAGGTCAAAAACTCAATCAATACTGATTCACAGACTCTTTTCATTTATTTTAATCCAGAGATTTTAAAGACCTCTTGACTAGAGGAGGTGTACGCCGTTGCCGTGTATTAATAAAGCAATTGTTTCTATAGAGTTTCTCCAGTGTTCCATATATATTAAGTTTCATATACATATGTGGTTTAGCCTGTTTCAATGCTACTGTGCATTAACAGGACTGTCAGACTCCAGCTGCAGTGTTTAATGATTTTATTAACAGATCTTCTTAAAGCATACTGTGTAAACTTCAACTCCCACTTCTACTCAGTGCACATGTGTCTCATCCACTTAACTGCAGTGCAACACATATTAAACTTCCCCCCTGGAACCAAACCCTCTCTTTGGTTCCATACATATTGATACATCTTTTCCCTTTTGGGAAAGTTGGTCTCTTTATAGTTCCATTCCAGAAGGAATATGAATTCCTCTCTTCTGGTGGTGCTAAGCATTAGTCTACATAATCATTTAGATATGCTGGTTTTCGGATAGATCTCCCACTTTTAGTTTGGTTGTTTCTAGATTCCTGTGGTTGTTCAGGCATGATTCTGTTGTCACCCTGTAGCACATCTGTGTCTGATATCTCAATGTTTGTTTCTTCTCGAACTTCTGCTGGGCTATTTTCCAATGACGGCAGATTTGTATTCTCAAAGTGAGATTCTTCTTGGGTGCTAATTTGAGGCATGTAGCGTCCAGTACCTCTTAGATGCCTCCTATTTCTTCTCAGAACTTGCCCTGACTCCGTCACCACTTCATATGACCTGATTCCTACAGGGGCTCGTAGGCATGCTTTACGCCACTCTTTTCCTTGGTTTGTTGGAGGCTGTACCCACACATGTTCACCAACATTTAGAGGCCGCAGGTCTTTGGCTCCCCTGTTGTATTGAGCAGCTTGCAATGCACGCTGATTCCTGCATATGTTTTGGTGCCGTCCATTCATCACTGGATCCTGTCATAAGAGACTCCCTCTCATCGGGAGTACTGATTTGGTTCTTCGACCCATCAGTCTTTGAGCAGGACTACACTCCAGGCCCTGTGTTGGCGTGTTTCGATGATCTAACAATGCTAGGTAAGGATCATTTCCGGATGACATAGCCTTTTGCAATAGTCTCTTGACTGTCTTTACTGCAGACTCCACTTTCCCATTGCTCTGAGGATATCCTGGTGACGAGGTAACATGTTCAAAATCCCAATCTTTACTGAAGTCTGTTGCTATAAACTGGGGTCCATTATCTGAACATACAGTATCTGTATTTCGTATTACTGTAGTAGATCTTGTATCATGCAGATGGTCTATCTCCCAGAAGTTAGAGTCATAATCCACTGATATTAAATATTCCTTTCCATTAAATGTGAACAAATCAATGCCAACCTTTTCCCACGGTCTAGTTGGGATCTCATGAGGAATTAATGTCTCTTTCTGTTGTCTAGTATCAAATGATTGACATATGTCACATTGGTCAATATATTCTTTCAACTGAGCATTCATTCCTGGCCAGTAAACACTCTCCCTGGCTCTCCGTAGACATCCTTCCACACCGAAATGTGAAGAATGTATCCGAGACATTATATCCGCTCGAAGATCTGATGGAATAACTACTCGCTCATCTTTGAATAGAACACCATCCTGTACACTCAGTTCATCACGTATGTGGTAAAATGGCAATGCTTCCAGGGGTACCTGCTCCTTTGCATGAGGCCATCCCCTTAACACAATTTGCTTGACTGCTTGTAAAGACTTGTCTTTATCCGTGCTTTGTTGTATAGCGACCAGTTTCCTGTTTGAGATGGGTAGATATTGGAGCATGTTTATGGTTTCAATCTGGTGCTCCACAGAGCCCTCCATGGAACCTTCTTTTAGATAAGCTCTACTCAATGTGTCTGCCACTACCAGAGACTTCCCCGGGCAGTATCTGATACAAGCATCATACATCTGAAGCCGTAACATCATACGCTGAAGACGTCTGGGTGCTTTAAGTAGGGGTTTCTTCATAATGCTTTCAAGGGGCTTATGGTCCGATTGTACAGCTACTGTCTGCCCAAATGTGAATTGGTGGAATTTTTCCATTCCAAAGAGGATTGCTAACAGCTCCTTCTCTATCTGTGCATAACCTTGCTCTGTCTCCGTCAGTGCTCTGCTTGCAAAAGCTATTGGTTGTTTACCTTGCATAAGCACTGCTCCCAGACCTTTCTCTGATGCATCACATCGGAGTTCTAATGGTTCATCTGGGTTATAAAACTTAAGTACAGGTGCACTGCTGATTTTTTATTTAATCTGCTGAAATGCCTCTTCCTGCACATCAGTCCACTCCCATACTGCATTCTTTTGGGTTAGTTGTCGCAGTGGTTCAGCAGCACCAGAGATGTTCTCACAAAACCTTGAGAGATAGTTTACCATCCCCCAAAATCTCTGTACTCCTTTAACATCCAAAGGTCTGGGCATTTCAGTAATGGCTTTTACCTTGTTTGGGTCTGCTCGAAGTCCCTTGGCTGACAACAAGTGTCCAATATACGGCACTTCAGGTTTTCTTAACTGGAATTTTTCTGGATTTAGTTTGATGTGTTTTTCTCTACAACGTTCTAGCAAGTTCTTCAACTTTGTATCATGATCATGAATGGCTTCGGCCTCGGTATCTCCCTCTCCTACAATCAGTATATCATCTGCAATTATGCGGATACCTGGTAGCCCTTCCAATGCATGATTTAGTTTTCGCTGGAACACTTCTGGGGCGGGGCTGATACCCATAGGCATTCGAATCCAGCGGTAACGGGCAAAAGGGGTAGAAAAAGTGGTCAAATAGCTAGATTCTTCCTCTAATTCAATATGCCAAAATCCACTCTTTACATCGCACACTGAAAAAATTTTTGCTCTTGCTAGATCTGGTAGTATGTCATCAATTGTTGGCAAAGGATAATGGCTTCGTTTCAAAGCCTTGTTCAGAGGCTTAGGGTCAATGCAAATTCTTAACTTCCCTGATGGTTTTTTCACCACTACCATACTACTAATCCAGTCTGTGCTTCTCTCTACAGGGGTAATAATACCCTGATTCTCTAAACAGGTAAGTTCCTCTCTAATGGGTTTAAGTAACGACAAAGGAACCTTTCTTTTTGGAAGTCTAACAGGCTGTACAAGATCATCCACTTCCAATTTCAGTTTTCCTTCTAGACAGCCCACTCCTTGAAAAATATCTGCATACTCCTTATTGATGGCTGGCCAACCCCACCCAGCGGCATGTGGTAGGTCACCATCTTGTTCCACATTCAGGATATTTTGGTGCTGCACCGTGATCAGTCCCATTGCCTGTATAGCTCTACTTCCCAGTATAGGGTGACACACATCCGTGTCAATTACGACAAACTCGGCCTGATACAATTTCTGATTGCATGGGTTTCTTATTTTGAGTCTACATAACCCTACTGGTTTCAGTGTGCTCATATTGTACATCCGTAGCAACTTATCACATGGTACTATTTTGGATTTGTCTTTTACCAACCTTTCTGGTATGACATTACAGTCTGCTCCACAGTCCATTTGGAATCTAACAGCTTCCTGGTTGATTAGCATAGTAGCAAATAAATCTGCTTACTGTTTTTTTCAATGCACAAATCTGAAAAGCTGGTTCTAAAGTCAGACCTAGAATGTCTTCATATTGCTTATTGCATATTGCATATGTCTTCTGTCTCCTTATAAACAGCTTGTACTGCTGGCTTTCTGTGTTGTGTATTGGTACGGCACTGGTTAATAAAATGATTGGCTTTACCGCACCCTCTACATAGTTGTCCAAATGCTGGGCATTTCTCTTTCAGTCTCTCATGACGCTTCCCACAATATATACACTGTATCATCTTGTCTGGAGTGATTGACATTCTGCTGTGACCCTTCCTAAGGGTGTACCTTGTTTCCATCCCGTGGACTGACACCGCACTGGTACTGGAACCCTCTAGGAGCTGCACCCTTGCTTTAGACAGCTCAGCAGCTCTACCTATTTGTACACATTTTTCCAGTGTTAAATCCACTTCTCTCAGTAGACATTCTCTGAGTTTAGAGTCCCTTGTGCCACATACAATCCTGTCCTTTATTAATGAGTCTCTGATATTACCAAAATTGCAAGTAGCTGCCAGTGTACGCAGCTCTGTGGCATATGCATCTATTCCTTCCTCTTCCCTCTGATTCCGTGAAAAAAAATTATATCTTTCCACAGTCTCATTTTGCTTTGGTTCACAATAATCATCAAATACTTTCATTAGCTGTGCTAGTGAGGGAGCTGCCACTCCAGGGAGAAGGGTGTCTTTAAACTCTCTGCCTTTGTCCCCAAGTAAGTACAGGAACAGTTTTACCTTCAGCTCCTCTGGTTTGCCAGTCATGGTGAGGTCTGTGTATAGGAGAATTTCTTCTTTCCATTTCCTCCATGCCTGAGACAGATTCCTTGCCTGAAAATCCAGCAAACCTGGTGGTTTGAGACCTTCCATTTCTGCTCTTAAAATAGTGCTCAAATATCTGCTGCCACCATGTTTCAATGCTACTGTGCATTAACAGGACTGTCAGACTCCAGCTGCAGTGTTTAATGATTTTATTAACAGATCTTCTTAAAGCATACTGTGTAAACTTCAACTCCAACTTCTACTCAGTGCACATGTGTCTCATCCACTTAACTACATCCTGTTTAACTGCAGTGCAACACATATTAAACTTCCCCCCTGGAACCAAACCCTCTCTTTGGTTCCATACATATTGATACATAGCCCATATCCAGTTGTTAGGTCACGATCATTCTATTACTTTTCCCTCTCTAATTAAGCAGGCTTAGCATCATCTTTTCTTTAGATATCAGGTTTAGCATCACCTTTTCTTTAAGTATCTAGAGGCCAAATACTAAATTATAAAGGTAGAGTCTCTTTCAATCAAAGTGTAGCCAGAAAAGAACAAAAATTTTTATATTCAGGTTACCGCGTGAAATTTAGGCAAACCGCCCAGCCGACATAAAGCCTCTAGGACCGATTCTAAACCTGCCTATATGATCTTGAGTGTCAAGGGAGAGAGATTAGGGCTATTGAATCAGATTAATTCACCATCTTGAGAGGGATCAGTTTAGAATAGCAGAGGTAACAAACAAACAAAAAAAAGTCATACAAGTCATTAGGTTTCAAAAATATTAGATCCTACCAGATTTATGGAGCGCCTTTTCTTCTTTCAATGAGAAAATCTCCTTTTTCTTTGAGTATAAGGCTCCAAATGGTAAATGGTGAAAAGATAATATTCGGCCATAAGATGGCGCAAAAAGCCGAAAGTACCGCATTCAGGTTACCATGTGGAGATAGACAGAATCCAGTTCCAGTCCTCAGCATAGTTGCATGTCGGTAAGATCTTTAGTCAGCTTACCAAATTAAATGCACCGTTGTGAGCTTCTTCGAAGCCGAATTACTGATCTGCCGATCGGACCGCCGGATCATCAGGGTTTTTCAGACTGTTACCGGCCTTTAATGTAAATGCCCGAGTGCCCGCCGGCGCCACGAGGTAGATTGTGTCCCTCGTTCTGCTCGGTGTGTTCGATGTCCCGGCGCGGTCTGTCCACTCCGGGGTTGGAGAATGCCTGCCGCACTCAGTACGCTCTCGGATCGGCAGGAGCTCCTGTCTCAAACAGCCCTAGAAGCACCTCCTCTCACACGCACATGTCTTCACGTCATCACGCGGATGTGTGCGCACATTATGTTTTTATTAAACATAGTTGACAAAAGATATACTTAAGGTTAAAGAGGACAAACTGTTAACCTCAACATTGCATTTACTTTGCAATAATAACAGTACACTTTAAGAATAATGGTCTACAGTGGCCTCTGCGATTTCCTTAAATGTAGCCATGTTCTACACATGTGTCTACTGCTGTTGCTTTCAAACCACTCAATGAAGCCAGATGTTATTGCAGATGTTAATGCAGAACTGCATTTGCAAGTGAATCCCTAAATTATGTCAAACATATGTTTAATCTATGCAGCCAGCGTTGGGATTCCTAATAATTTTAATCTTTGCAGATGAAGCCAAACTTTGTATTGTAACTTGGAAGCCACTTGGATTGCAAAAGTCAAATCAAAATCTTTGTATAGGAAGTCAAACTGAATCACAAAATCTCCAATATCTCAATAGAATGTTAGTCTGCAGCAATAAATGCCCACTATTTTAGTAGGAAGCAATTGTGCTGCAGTGAAGGTCAATGTCCATGTAAAGGAAGTCAAAGTAAAGCAGTTAAGTCCCAGTTTTTGACTAGGAAGCTAGTCTGACAGAATCATTTAATCAGCTTCCTATACAGGGACTGGGCCCTCACTGCAGCAGAGTGGTTTCCTGTACAGGGACTGGCCCCTCACAGCAGCAGAGTGGCTTCTTTTACAAAGACTGATCTGGAGGAGTAACGTGCCAGTCTTTGTAAAGGAAGCCAGTATGCTCCAGTGAAGGCCCAGTCCCTGTATCGGATGCCTCTCTGCAGCTGTGAAGGCCCAGTCCCTGTATCGGATGCCTCTCTGCAGCTGTGAAGGCCCAGTCCCTGTAAAGGAAGCAAAATTGAAGCAGTAAGGACACAGTCCCTGTAAAGGAAGCCAAATTGAAGCAGTAAGGACACACAGTCCCTGTAAAGGAAGCCAAATTGAAGCAGTAAGGGCACAGTCCCTGTAAAGGAAGCCACATTGAAGCAATAAGGGCACAGTCCCAGTAAAGGAAGTCAAAGTGAAGCAGTAAGGACAAAGTCTTTGACTAGGAAGCTAGTCTGACAGAATCATTCGCTTATATGTTGATGAGTAAAAGTAAAAAATAAAATGCATAACTAACTGAAAAATGTCTGTGGCCATCATGAATGAAGTGACTCATGTCTGTATGACACATAGCAGAAAACAATATAAAACATTTGAGATAAATGCAGAGAAAAACGGATGACTACTTGCATAAATCACAGAATTATTTTTTCACTCTCCTGTCTTTGGCATTGACCCATTCTTTGTATACTCTATCTAGACTAATAGAATTTCCATCCAACTGGTAGGTTTTGATTCTCATTAGCATATCCAAATGGCATTCACCTAAACGATTTCTTAGCTTACTTTTAAGTAGATTCATTAAACCAAAACCTCTCTCACAGTCTACACTAGATGCAAGGAAGGTTCCCCCAATCTGTTTGGATTTTATTTTCTTTTGCAAGGAAAATTTGAAATCAGTGAACTGTTGAACTATTACCTTATTATCAGCAGCTAGAAATGAATGGTATTTTTGACATAGGACATTAACTTCTGCATTCCCAAACGTGAAGTCACAATTTGCAATTAAGGATGCCTCAAATCTGACCATTCTTGCACCTCATCTTCAGGAAACCTTTCTTCCAATTGAACACAAAGACAATTTATAAAAGTCGTCAGCGGATGTGTATCTACTTTTTCTTCTTCTTGGCTTAGCATAAATTTAACTTTTTCACTCCACGAAACATTGTCTCCCAAATATTGCTTTCTGATCTTGTTTATTTTGCCGCGTGCAAAATGAAGGGCATCAATTGGTGTCAGGTTGGTGTATTTGCAGAATTTTTCACAGGGCAGCCAGTTCTTCAAAGACATCACTTAAAACATGTAAAGCTATTTTGTATGTCATGTTTGTCAGTTTCTTGTGACTGGGTCATTTGACTTATCTGAAAAGTATTTGATAAGGCCATCATAATTTTTTATTATTGCCTGCAATGCAAAGTGTCTAGATAACCATCTGACTTCATTGAGTAGTTTGAAAGCAACAGCAGTATTTTCATGGGCCTCTGCGATTTCCTTAAATTTGCATCTTTTAACAGATGATCTTGAAAACACTGTATAAATCGTTCTCATCAAAGTATCAACATCTCATATTAATTGTACTTGTTTCCATGCATCACAAATGCCCAGATCTTCACGATGAACAACACAGTGTTGCTGAACTAAGTGTGGAATGCTCTCTTTTAGTCGCGCCACTACACCATTAACTTTTCCCAACATTACTCAGGCGCCATCAGATGTAAACATCACCATTTTATGAAGGTCAAGTTTCTTTTCTTTATAAAACTTCTTGATTGCCAAAACAATAGAAGGAGCATCGCACGCATGCAAATTAATAATTCCACCAAATACAGTTTTATACACATTACAATGTTTAGGTCGGAATTTGAAGTACAGAATAAGACATTTGGTGACGGATATGTCAGTGGTTTCATCAACTGTTAACGTGTGAAAAGCTGCTGAGGCTACTTCTTCTAACATGTCTTTCTGATATTAAGTGACGTTCAGGCGCTAAATAAATAAATAAATATATATATTGTGACAGGCCTCCCTTTTCCTTGGGACTTTTGTCAAGGATCTTGGCTGTAACCACAGTCTTCTAGGGTAAATGAAGTCCAGGACACATCCAGCTCAGCTTCAATGTCTATTTTCAAGGAATAAACAGCAGCAGTTGTTTAGGACAAAACAGGTTACAAGTTACCATCAATATGGCTTTGCAGAGAGAAACCACCCCTCCGTTCATCAGCTCTCCTAGCTGGAATAACACTGGTCTCTCCTCTGAATCAGGCTCAATCCCTTTAACCTTCTGCCTGCTAATTAATCAGCCACAGGTGAGCTGCTACTTAGTCCTCACCTGTGGAGCTCCTGTCCAGAATGCAGGCTCTGGACTGGATCTAAACAGCAATTAGTGCTGTTGGAGCACTGGCCCACCCTGCTCTTCCAGATGCTCCGCCCCAGGGACCCTTACCATGTTTTGCAACCTGCCAGTAGTGCAGTTTATAAACAAACACCATATTTCCCTGGGACATTAACCCCTTCAGGACCGGGATTTTGATACTAACGTGTCGCTAAAGGACCGGAGCAGTTTTTGTGTTTTTTGCCATGTCTGTCTTCAACTGTAATTTCTCTCTTATCAATTGGTGCACCCACACAAATCATATATTGTTTTTTTCAGCACAAGTAGGGCTTTCATTTGAAACCATATTAAGCTGGGTAGTACATTGTTTTATTTGAAATAAACACATTGTACACACATTGAACCAATGGGAAAAAAATTTCCCAAATATATTCATTAACTTGTCCTGATTTGGAAACCACCCAACATGGCCAGGATTTTTATCTATTTTGACCAGTATAGGGCAAATATTGCAAGGCATGCATCACGTTTTTGAAATGTAATTTTTTTCAAATTTGGCATCGTAGTCTAATAACTGCAATAGTTGTCACAGATACTGATTATCCCCCCAAAATTATATGTTTATGAACAGTAGATAAGTCAAGGTGTACAACTAGGGTCATTTTGACACTTTTCAAACAGGGATTTTATCGCCAATTGCTGCCAAATTTTGAGGTATTTTTATATTTTTTTGTTTTTTTTGCATATGTTGCAATGTTGCTTTAGATTTTATATTATATTTTGTATAGAATATGTGCAACTGCAGAACAAAACACCAAATTGTGTTCACCAACATCCCCTGGTTCCAACAAGGCCTCACATGCATGGTTCATGCATTTTTTGAGGAAGCTATGAGGGCAAAACTGGAACATGGGCATTTTAGTTTTCACATTTGGAATTTTCAGAAATTGGTTTCCTGGGCCCATATCCCATTTGGGACATTTTGGAAGCCCCCCACTGTAAATTACCCCATAAAAGTATATATTTATGAACAGTAGACAAGTCAAGGTGTTCAACTAGGGTAGTTTTGACAGTTTTCAGCTAGCCATTTCTTCACTCATGTCTGCCAAACTTCACAGGGAAATTATTTTATTGCGTTTTTAACGCATACATTTCAATGTTGCACTGAATTTCTTGCACACCATAAGTGCAACAGTGGAAGAAAGGACCACATTTTGTTCACCAAGATCCCCCGATTCCAACAAGGCCTCACATGCATGGTTCATGCATTTTTTGAGGAAGCTATGAGGGCAAAACTGGAAGATGTGCATTTACATTTTTACAGGGCTGATCAGAGGACTTCTGGGGGTTCGTTTTTGCTGCTGGAGGTCTGCCTGGGCTTCCAGGCAGACCACCAGTAGCAGAACCCCCTAAAAAAACGGGAATTCAATGATCGCGGCATTGAAGGGGTTAACGCTGCACTGACGCTCTCATGGAGCGATCAGGCAGCAGGGGGGTGTTGGATCAGGTCCCCACACTTGTGTGGGGACCCATTCAACACCCCCACCCCTTCCCTGAAGCTGTCTGTGGCAGCTGAAACAGCGATTGCAGATTTTTCTGCAATCGCTGTTTATGCCTAGAGAATCACTCCGTGGGAGTGATCGTAGGCTTGGGGGAGGGCTTAGACACGCTGTGCTGTCTGCCCAGGACTCCTGGGCAGACAGCAGCAGCAGCGCCCCCGCGATTGTGGTGATGTGGGGGCGTTTTTTGGGATAGACGTACCTGGTACGTCCCGGTCTACAGGTGAGTGTTAACCAGGAAGTACCAGGTACGTCCCGGTACTGAAGGGGTTAAACCAGAAGCCATAAAGAAAAATACATAGAAATGCTTACTCTCCCAATCATTGCGAACGTCAACATTCCAGAAGTATTGACAAACTTCATGACCAGTTACGCCTTTCACCGAATGAGTGGCCTTCAGGGGGTCCAAGACAATTCCATTTTCCTCGACTTCTCTTCTATAAACCTATAAACGCATACAGAAAATTATGAGGCTGTTCTACTGGTCAAAAACAATATTTCTGTAAAGTAAGACCCATGATAAGACTAGATAAGAACCTGGTAAACCTTTGGGTCTGTTTGCGGTTCATAAAGGTAAATGTTACAGTAGAGAACGCACCACAATAAGCAAGGTTGAAAAAAAATATATATATATATAAAATACATAGCTCCAACTTTTGGAGCTCTGGTACTCTACTGTGCTGACAGGCTGCAACCGGGAGGTCAATCGATTAGCACTGTGGAGAACCCAGGAGTTGGCAAGAAAATGCCTGCATTTTTAAACATTAATATCCATTTAAAGTAATTTCTATTGAAGGTCTGCTGTCATTACCTTCATTTCACCTTCTTCTACAACAAGCTGCCAGTTGGCATCACCTCCCACATCTTGTAGTGAGTATGTTATGTGGTTCTGTACCATCTCCTCCACCTACAAAAAAAGCATACAAAAATGTTTAAACTAAAAACCCAATTACATTAGTTTTAAACCACTCATTCATTGTACATGCACATTAAACCAATAAAGTATTGAGATAAGACCTTAAAACATGTAACATCCAGCCTGCAGTCTTACCCACCTTATATATACACACACACACTGAATGTTCTTAAATAACATCTCCAAATATATATATAATATATATATATATATATATATATATATATTAATATATATATATATAATGCTTTAATTTGCACATGTTGAAACAAATCTGCTAATAAAGTACTGAATAAAACAGCCGACATAAACCAAACAATTAGGTTAGTATTGTTACTAGTTAGAAACCATCACGTTTTGATTAGTCCAATGACTTAGTAGGATGGGTGAGATATAAATACCATCAGTCTCACTCAGTGCAAGAATATAGTACCTGGCGCCTGAATCTGTGGTCATCAGAGCCACTCACTACATCACTGGGAAAACTAGCAACAAACTACCGAGAGGAGGAAAAAGACCGAGTGAATAGATAAGAAGCACTAGTCTAATGAGTGAGCAGCACAGAATGTGGGGACACCTCGCCACCATACTACACTCTACAGCAGGCATGTCCAAACTATTTTCGAAGAGTGCCAGATTTGATGAAGTGAACGTGTGCGAGGGCCGACCATTTTGCCTGACATTCTTTGAACCATTAAAGTTAAATGCAAATTAATTATTTTATGCAAAGTTTAATGAAAACGGCATACTTTTCATTTTGTGATTGGATGACAAATCTAAACAGGTGTTAAATTGTAAAGTACATTACACAAAGTAATAAAGGTTGTCTGTCAACTTTTAAGTTAAAAAAATGTGAACAGGAACATAACACCAAGTATACATGTGTTCAAATATATTTATAACTGATTTAGACCAACTGACATTAAGTGAGATTTTACAATGTATTCATCTCAACAGAAAAAAAACTTGCCTACACTAATGTGAAACTGAGATCTGGACTGCAGCACATAGACTAGGTCATCAGATAATGGAATTATAGCACAGTCACGGACAGTCAGGGGTTAATGAAGGGTATGACAGCTTGCTACCACAGATTCCTATATGCTCCCTTGTCTGCTTTATACATGTATCCTGAGTGCACAGCCCTGTCTGCCCGTCAGTGTGTTGTCTGTGAAGTTACTGCTCCTTGTCAAGGTGTTTGGTAGGCAGAAGTTTTTTCTTCTTCAATAGCCCTTAATGGCTGTGTGTAGAGAGGCAGGGAAAGCCCAAATCTTGCGACGTCCGAGATCTCGCAAAATTTGGGCTTTCCTTCTCCCTGTGCCGGCTGATGATGCCAAGTCCCGCTCCGAGAAATCCCCGGAGTCCTAAGCCGCGCTCGGGGACTCACTGGGGGGGCATAAGATCTATATTTGGGCAACTTATCTTTGGGGCCGTATCAGTCCGGAACGCGGGCCGCAATTGGCCCGTGGGTCGGACTTTGGACATGCCTGCTCTACAGTCATTACCAATGCTGGACCAGCTTTTCACCTACCTTCTACTGGTTGCAACCTTCATATTTCTGGGCTCACACGATTTATCCTTTAAACATATATCCCCTTTCTGACATTTTTTAGTTTCTTATTTAGCATAAAATTAGCCAGTGTGTCCAATTATGGAATTAGCGGTTACGAAATAGATTTATAATTGATATTCTCAAAGTACAATTCAAGAACTTATTTATATTTTTATATGAGCCACTCGGAAAGTCTTAGCGCTGCCACCTCGGATTTCCATGATGGAATGTAGTTTTGCATTACATTTTTGCTGTGTGTTCTAAATATTCCTTTAAAGAAGGGATGTGACTAGTTGTATTAAAGGATTTTTTTTTAAAAAAATGTGGCAAATAAAAATTAACTGATTAAATTTAATTTATTGTGGTTTGTGAGGATATTGCTTCCGCTTGAAGGAAGGAAGGAAGGAAGGAAGGAAGGAAAAGAAAGCCTTACCGTCTTCACAAATCTGTGGTTGCCTTTGCCAGTGTATGCATCACTTGTTGGAAGAGTCGACAACTGTGATCGAACCTTTTCAGACTGAGACTGAGAAAAGAATGAAAGTCAGTTAGATAACAGTTCTCTGTTGGAATAAGTTTACTTCTGCTGTAAAAAAATATGTAAATACTACAAATCTGTGGTTGCTTTGTCTGAAATACAAATTAATGGCAAACTGTACGTGTGTGAAAATATGGTCCTGATATGATTAAAGACCCCACTCTTGTGAATGCACGCATTAGTGCAAAACGCATTTTATTCCCCCAGCCCCGTTTCAAGTATGGAGCAGGGGACAGGGGCAGCTGAAAATAAGGAGACAAAAGACAGTATGAAACAAGTATGAAAGGTCCAATGATGGGCTACATGGTAACGTTACAAAAGTTAAATATGAAAAAAGTCCATATGAAAATGGAAAATATCAATTTGCAACACATTCCAAACCTAAGATCTCAGTGGGTTCATGACTGATTGTATGAGCAGATCCGTAAAACACGGTAACCCAGGAGGCTTGCACATGTGAGGTTCTGTGAGAACAATTACCTGTTCAATTTTGTCCTGTCTGTCAAGAGCAGCTTCAACCGCATCAAAGAATTCTTCTTCATTTATCAGGCTATTGGGCCCTTCCTATCACAAAGTGAGAGAAACGGTAAATGTTTCCTGTTGGTTTTACTAATAATAAAAAATACATCTCATCAGTTCATACCCACCGTGTAAATATTTAACACAGTTTCGCCGTAGCAGAGAACACGCTAAAGATGTTGCAGTTTTTCTAACTAGAAGGTTGAAGCTATATAATGAACCCTATGGGATATTTATGGAGCCTGACAAACGTACTAAGGCACAGCTACCTGTTACAGTGACCACATTTCTAAAACTACTTTCATGTCATGTCACAGTCCCTTGATTAGACTGCTGCTAATAATTCTGCCACTTTAAAGATCTCTGGTCAGGCCTCACCTGGAGTATTGTGTATAACCTTAATATGTATAACTTTGAGGAAAGGAGAGAAGCAATGTTTACAGAAGCATTGGACAAGACCATGGACTGATTTAGATCCAAGTCTTTTCATCAGGATGATGGGCAGACTAGATGGGCTGAATGGTTTTTATCTGCACTCAAATTCTGCTTTATCGTCACAGTAAGAAAAAAAGAATTTCACAGCAGTTAACATATCAGTTAAACTAACCAATTGTTTCCCCTCTGTAAAAACCTAAATCTTATGTGGTCCTTGGCCTTACGCCCATCCCATGTACGGTTAAGGTCTCCCTCTTATTGTTCCATTTAGCTACCACCATTGAAGTGAATTCCTTACATTAAACCTAAGCCTTTGATCTTCTGGTTTTAGGCCATGGTCTCAGCTTAACATTTATCTTTGTTCGAAATACATTCACTCCAACACCTTGCTACCCATTTATGTATTTAAAGGTTTCGATCACATCACTTATCTCTCCTTTGCCCCAAATTACATATCTTCGTCACTAACTGACCTCATAATCTGGTCCTCCAAAGTGTGCTTTCTTTTTCAGTTCGGTCATTGCATTCTTGTATGCTTCCTCCACACGTCTCCTCTTTTCTATTTCCTAAAATAGAAGGTGGTACATTTTATTTTGAAGACTACTTTCAAGAAATCTCACCAGTTTAATTATCCATTATGCAAGACTAGTGAAGCTCTTCTTGCAGCAGGAGCTCGCTTTGGTTAGCTCTCCATAACATCAAAGGAAGAGGACTTTATACTAATAATACTGTCGGTAGTAAGTAAGAGTGTGGTGTTTGACACAATTTTCTGCAAACATGAAACCCAAGCTTACCTTATCTAGCCTTTTTTGCCAACTGTCCTCTCGCTTCACCATAAGCTCAATACAATGTGACAGCGTAGCAAGGATGCCTGCTGTAGTAGCTTTGAAGGTAATGGCTTCTCCTTTAAAATCAATACCATTTATTCCTTTCGGAGTCACATGTTGGAACACTAAAAAGGAGAATTATTGTCACAATACAAAGGAAGGTCACATCCAATAATTATTAAAATAAAATTTATTGAATAATGCCGTCGGAAGTACATATTTAACTCAAGTTGCACATGCCGATTTATCTAAAAAGGATAGGTGAAATGGCAGAGAACAGAACAATTTTAAAGAACAAATTAGATTAAAATAGCTAAGGAGATAACTTACATTTATCTTTATTGCCGTTACTGTTGTGAATGTACTCTCCATCAGCATGGTTTTGGAGAAAATCTTCTTCGTCATCTTCAACAACTAGACAAAGAGCAGAATGGGATTAGAGTGAAGGTAGAGCCTCAAACACAGCAAGTATACAAAGTACCCCATATACGGTATATATGACACAACTGTACAGAAGTAACTAGCAAACAAACAAGCCATTATACGGTGTTTAACCAATCATTAGTTTTGTTAACAGGAATGAACACAAGTCGATCTTGTGCAGAACAAATGCATTGTCAGATTCTAAACTAGTCATTAGTTACCTAGCAAGCCAAATTACTAACATACTATATTAAAATGCACAGTAACATTTACGCATTCACCCTATACTGAGCCAACTTGTGGCCCTTTCATGAATGATAAATAGCAATAACTGCCTTTTTGTCTTGTAAAATAAATTTCTAGTTATCATTGGGGTTTAGACCATTTCTCAGCTTCTGAATATCGAAACTAGAATTTGCACCCCCTTCTCCCCTTATCGGTGTGAGAAGTGCCAGACATCTTCAATGTGACATTTCCTATGTATGCCATCAGATTTAATGACATGGGCTATGGCAATACTTTGGAGATAACATTGCTGTTAACTTGTAAAATACATCATTCTCCAAACATTGGCTGGTTTTATTGAAAATGGTAGTATAGGCAATACCATTTTCAGATTTACCAAATTTGGCAGGCCTCTAGAGACAAAATACCACTAAGACCACAAGGGGGGAATTGGGGGGTTTGGTGCCACACAAATGCGGAATTAATATGCATTCTTTATCGGTTTGGCTGCACTATATAAAACAATAATTATTTCCAATTTAAAATTTCCCCAAATATCATCCAAGGTGAGTTATTAAATACAAATGATTTGATATTTTTTTTATTAATGATCTAATATTACCTTTATCCCTCTCAAGCTCATCTTTACAGACAGCATCTGCACATGCATCAAAATACTTCTGCAGAGTGTCAACCTGTCTACATAAGATGTCCCTAAAGGTCTCCATTTCAGCAAGTTTCTCTCGCAAGCTGTGTCCTTTCTGCAAAAAAAGCCAAGAGTTAAATATAAACACACACTTTATGAAACAGATTGTCTAAAGTTCAAATATATACTGTACGTTAATGTGCAATCAGTTACGTTCCCAAAAGGTTGTAGCTTATTTAAGAATTGAAGCACCCACCTTGAATGATGATGTGGAAGTAGCTGAATAGCCACTGGCACCAGAAACAAGGGACACCATCGAGCCATGACGCCGTAAACTGGACTCTGATCCGTATCCAGATTCAGACTAAGATGAAGAGATAAAAGGGGCACTGAATATTTATATTTCAAGCTAATTGCATTAACGAATTAAACACATTAGTATAATTTACATTTTTATAAATAAACTATTCCGTTATCTCCAAAAATCTTAATCTTAATTGTTTCTTGCGAGCAGCAAAGCCCTCTAAAACCAAAATGAAGGAATGGATTGTATTTAGGAAGAACTAAGGAGTAACTATACAGATAAAAACAAAATGTACACAAGATTAAGGTGCCAGTAGTAAAACATCAGCCTTTGTGGCTATCAGGTTCCAGCTGTCTCTGAATGCAATAAGCTCTTCCAGAATTAGAAACGTAGTCAGCTATTTTAAGGGCATCTGCTAAACAAAAAGTGTCCGGTCGCCTATGCAAGTGGCAGCCCTTTCAGTTAATGGATGAAGAACTTTTCCACTCGCTTGTTATGGCGTCTGCTACAGGACACAGTATGGACCGGCATGTATTGATGGCCAATTCTCAGTAGACAGAGACAACTACATCACCTAAATAGCACAGCACCCCTTCCTTAGGAGAGAAACACTGGGAAGTATGTGCAAGTTTTAGACACATCTGTATGTACCTGCATTTGTATAACTAGTTTTATAATTATGGACCTTATAAAGGTGTTATAGCCTCTTTTCTCCTTGGATGAAATCTTCAAATGTCTACAAATGTCCCTTGCCCTTAATTTGCAACAGGAATTCCATCTGATGAGCAGCCATTAAGCAGCAACATGCACCCTGTTGCTCTAAAGCCATTGGAAAAGCCTCATGGGTGTTGGAAAGCATGGAAAATGCAGAGCAAAATGCCGTTTATTACAGGCACCATCACCGAGCCAGCGTTCTCAGAGCATCCCTGGGAGCAGTCAGTGATGTCAATGCTATAATGAGAAGCTGAAGTCAGCAACAAGCCATCAGCACTAAACACAGGGCACTCCTAGTATCCCGGAACGTGAACCTTCCACCCGCTATCTCAGTCAGCCTCGTATAAAACTCAAGGCTCTCTAAAAGCTTACATATGTGATCAGGCAGTATCTGAAATACTCAGACCAGCCCGTCAGGCACCAACAACCATGCCACGCTCAAAGTCGCTTAAATCTTTTCCATTCTGATGCCCAGCGCCAACTTCAGCAAGTTCTCTTGACCACATCTACATGCTTAAATGCATTGAGTTGCTGCCATGCAATTGGCTGATTAGCCATTTGTGGTATCAAGCAGTTGAACAGATGTACCTAGTAAAGTGACCGGTGAGTGTATAAGCCAACTTGTTATAGAGTTAGTGTAATTGTCAATACCTGTTCCCGAAAGGTATGAACCCAATCAAACGTACAAAAGGGGCCGGCACACAAAAAACAAAAAAGGAAGACAACCAATATATGTATGCTAAAAAATATTGTTTTAACATTACAAAAAGTAGAGAGACTTTCATACAATATGACATAAGAGCATATATAAGTGTGTGTGGCAGAAGAGCTTAAACAGCTGAGATCACCCTTGGGAAAGACTCTTCTGCCACACACACATCTTATCTATATTGTACGCAAGTCTTTATATTTTGTAAGGTTTTATACATTTGCTGCGAATAAATTTTTTTAAAGCATATATATTGGTTGTGCTCCTTTTTTCATTTTGGTGCACAGTCCTTTTTCTATATACGACTAATATAGAAATGCATACGCAATGGACTTGTGCACACCATCCAAACTTTGCATCAGAATCCCCCCTCCATATCACTAGTCACCCTAGGCAATATAAAGCTAGAAAAACCATTGAAGCCGAGCATATGCAGATCCTATAAATAGTCTTAAGTGCTTCTATCAGACTGTAACATATGACGTAAAACAGACTATTTTCCTGCATGAAAACATCCCAATCACTGCCAACCTGGTAAAGCAAAGCCTGGCAAAAAGGTAGCTGAACATAAAACAGATGCTTTTACCATCATGAGTTTAATTCCTTGGCAGTTTTACTGTAGAATAGTATTTTACTGTTTAAGTCCTCTGGCATGGTGGAGGGCCAACTGGTAGGACAGGTTCAATTTTCATAAGAATATTCTAAAAACTTCTCGTATCAAAATAATTTTGTATCAGTTCGTTACAGACAAAAAG
Organism: Spea multiplicata; assembly: GCA_009364415.1. NCBI lineage: Eukaryota > Metazoa > Chordata > Amphibia > Anura > Pelobatidae > Spea > Spea multiplicata. The sequence continues at coordinate 24,841 of VKOC01018868.1, read as the reverse complement.
ATCTTGCAGCAGATGGACATCCGCATTCAACACAGATCTACTAAATAAGAACATGAACTGCAGACATACAGACGCAGATTAAACAGCGAACATGGCTAGCTAAAAGACACGAAATTAGCCAGGGCATGTACCGCAGCGCGTAAGCCAGGGCATGTACCGCAGCGCGTAAGCCAGGGCATGTACCGCAGCGCGTAAGCCAGGGCATGTACCGCAGCGCGTAAGCCAGGGCATGTACCGCAGCGCGTAAGCCAGGGCATGTACCGCAGCGCGTAAGCCAGGGCATGTACCGCAGCGCGTAAGCCAGGGCATGTACCGCAGCGCGTAAGCCAGGGCATGTACCGCAGCGCGTAAGCCAGGGCATGTACCGCAGCGCGTAAGCCAGGGCATGTACCGCAGCGCGTAAGCCAGGGCAGGCCAAGCTGCACATATAGCGAAAAGCAGGAGCACATCAGCAACTCCCTGCAGAAAAGCAAATGAGACGATCAGTGATGAAGACTCGCCTCCACCAGAATACACTGCCTTCCATTAACGCTTTTAACGCCAAGAGACAAACACTCCTGCCTCAAAAACACCGTATGGGGGCAGGGCTCGGGTAGTGCCAGCTGTTAGCTGGCCAGTGACTAGTGCTCATGGCACACAGATAACAGAGTGATGTCACCCACAGACTAAGAAACCTGCTTCACTGCGTCACCTTCTCCAGCACTTTACATAACCGTGCAAGATCCATGTTCTTCCGAGAATGTTTTCCAGACAGATGAGAAGATGCATCCGAGTCCCACCCGACCTCGCCTGTTCTTCAGCAGCTTAGAGGAAGCCAGCTCGATCCCGACTGACTCAGAGGACACGAGTGAAAACACTTAACGCTTGCTCAGTCTGTCAGTAAGCTCAACCAGGTCAATAATGGCGACTCAGAGAATCATGGGAAAAGCATCTACTGCATTCATTGCCTCCATTTAGATGCTTTTTCATCTGAAATATGCACACATTTTGCTTTCGCCAGTTTAAGAGCCATCTTTCAGATGATATATCATAGCCAGAAATAATACATCTATGTGAAATTTAGGAGCCAGACGGTAAGTCATTTAAATCTGTTTTTAATGATTAGTTTGGGGCCAATGGAAAAATACATTTTTTCCCCAGTTTTTATGCAAACACGTTACCTGTAGACATTTAAGACATTTAAAGTTCATTGCAGGGAAGTCGAGGTCAGTTTGGGAGAGCAGCAGGGCCAGCATTACCTAAGAAGTTCCGTGATCTTCCCATTAATGCCTGCTCCTTACTCACCCCTACAAATGCTGCTTGATCAGAAACTTGTGTAAATACCAATATGTATATTTAGAATGCAGAACTCAATAAGCTGGAAAAGGGGGACTGATCTACGATAAGGTATATTTTTACAGCTGCAATGTTTTTAACTGTAAATTTAAAGCACATATACGTGAATACAAGACCGAAGATATGCTAAGCATGCCCTGTACACCTGGCTACCACAGACAATTATAATGGTGTAACCTTAACTCCACAAAACATCCCCTTGTTTGTGCAAATATCTCAACAGCTATAATCATTCTTAACAGGAACACAATACATAGAAGGTTTTAGAGGCACAGCTGAGACAAGGACACAACTTCCCACAGCAACTTAACACAAACACAACAGCAGGAGGGACAATCCCCAGGCCACCTTCCGTAATCGCATACAATTTCAGCACTCGTTAGTTTCTGCGGCATTTAAATGCGGACGTTGTCTTGGACCCCTAACATTGACTTAACAGCTTATTTCTAAGCTATTGCCTCAGATGTATCAGTGTTGATTTCCAAAATAAGCATAATCTGCATGCCTATATCATTGTCTCTTTAACTGCTTTGAATTCAGACACCCTTTGATAAAATAAATTTGAGACAGTAAGTACACTGATTGCCTCGTGTGCCAAACGTTCTCTGCAGAATTTAACAATATATATAAAAAAAAACCCTTTAAATCAACTTCAGAGCTGGAAGCACAGAGTAGTATCGATTTTATATATTTTACAAACATACACAGAAAACATGCACACAAAATAAAAAGAAAATTCTGCGAAAAACATTGCTAACCACCACCACCACAGTGCATTACCTGCTTCTGCAGCTAGAGGGCGCACCAAACTCACAGAAGAACAGGACAGGGTAGGTTCAAAACTCCAAGCCAAGAAAAAGCAGCAAAGGCTTTTTGTGTATGTGATTCCCATCCCATCACAACCCTACCGCAGCAATGTGCTCCGACAGCTGGGAATCTCGTGGCAGCCTCTGCAAACGCCACACCCAGACAAAGCAGATGTCAAGGGGCTAAATCCATTCTGGCAGGAGCTTGAACGTGCGATGCTCATATGCTTTTCTGTGAGGGGGGCAGTATTTTACATACAAGGGTGACATGGTGTTTTTCTTAATGATAAATTTGCCTATTCACTTTATCAAGAAAATTAGAACGGTAGCTGCCATTCAGAGACAACACACAAGAACATTGCTTGGTACTCCAATCACTGTATACCGAGCCAGACATTGATGGAGGTACAGCACAACTCCCATCTACCATCATCACAATTAACACACACACTCTGACAATGTCCTCACATGCCTTCTCAGTCAACCATTTCCGTGTCCCTGTCTCCTTTCCCACAGCTCCGCTTCTTCTCTTGCCTCTTATTTTTCTGTCTTTTATCGTCTACTTCTCCAGGTGTTTTTCTTCTTTTGCTTTTCAGTTAATCAGGCCTCCCAGAGCACAGCTGAAAAAAGGCAAAGCTTCAAGGCACACACTCCCCCTATTGGAGCCATGGAAGTACTGCAAGAGGCCAGAACAATGGAGACAAATTTGTGGAGAAAGAGGTGCTGAAACGCTGCTCTTTCACAACAAATCAGTTTTCAATATTCTAGCCTTTTAGAATACCTTCACAAAAGGGCGGAGTGACAGGGGCAACCTATTTTCCGATCTTCCAATATCTTTTGCGAAAGCGCTACAGGGGCCAGGTTCAGGGAGAAGCAGATAAAAGAAGACACAGGTAGAAAAGGACGAAGAAAGAAGGCAGAAGAACAAGACCCAAAAGAAGCAGAGCTGTGGGAACGGAGACAAGGATCCATCAGCATGATCAGCAACACACATTGCACGTGAATGGAACATCGTGTTACTTGTAAGCATAAAAGAAGTCTTGTGTGATCACGTTATCGAGCACGACTTCTTGCCTGGAGAGGGTGAATTACAGTTCCCAATGGCTGCATCTGGAAACATTGGGTAGCGGTGTGCACAGGATCGCGGTACTGGTACAGATAGCCTTTGTAGGGGAATGGACTAGACTATTTCCTCGATGCGACACATGGATCTTCTACACTATATAGATAAATAAAAACCTTGGTTGCAATAGCAAAAAGTTATTAAAAGGGATAAGAAATTAGATTTAAGTGCAAAATATTTTGGAGACTGAGCAAATAAATATTGTGTAAAAAAAGATGAGGCGCATGTTCTTTCATGGATAGTCTTAGCTCTCTGCGATATTATGAACAAAGTCTAGTTTACAATAATAATAAACTTCTACAACCAGAAAAAAAAATCCTTAATGAAACAAGGAATTGCAAGTGACTGAAGGAGTGCCTATTAATCATTAATTGCAATTAACGAACACCACCTCTAAACAACAAGATTATACAACACTAGGTGGCGCTAGAAAGAAGGCCAACGTTCGCATACACTCCGGGTTACTATAGGGCAAAGACCAAAAGTAACCTGGTTCTGATATATTGGAAAATGCTGGCTACTGGCATTTATTTTGCCGATTCTGTTATTGTTTAAACACTTAAACTACATTTGATTTTATCCGACTGCCATCCCAACTCTTATATGTAAAGTAAAGACGCCCAGATGCCCTGGAACAGAGATTTTTAAGATTTAGAAACGTTACCCTAGAACATTGTCTGGGATAATTAAAATCCGCTAACGTTCCTGGAGCAATACATCTGCGGATAGAAAAGTAATAGGCATCCACTGATATACGGATGACAAGGTCTGTTTCCAGTCACTGTATCAACGTGCTGTGCTATGAAAAGCAGGAGCGCAGTACAAAGCGCTCAGCTTCCCTGAGGTTTAGGTCTACTGGTGCGGCCCAACTGCTCTCACAGAGAGATACAAGCTAAAGAAATATCTCAGTAACATTTCATCCATTAACAGACCAGCTGCATCATTATGTAGGTGAGATGTAGAGTACAAAGTATCTCCATATTCAAAGACAGGCGCAATCTCAAAATCCAGCTTGGACACGCAATTCATGAACAAGTCTATTTACTCAAAGATTGCAAGTTTATGGTTTACTCTTAAGATTGCCTCTTCTACATTAAAATTCATCCCAGGAACAAGTCCTCCTTTATCAGGAAGCAATGTCCACTCCTGACTTTTTTTTTTTTTTATAGTTACAGTTTGAAGAGGTGATCTGGATCCCTGATTCACCAAAATGATGGCAATAAAGTGACGGCTAAGTGATCCTATTCTCATCTAATATGATATCAGAAGTTACCAGCTGTGAATTTCAGGTATTCTCACTGCGGAGCGTTAAGTTGGCTCCATTATGATCATCCAGAAGGCATGCAGCCCCCAACAGGTGCAGCCATAAAAACCATAAATCGGCTCCGTCCCGACAGTTTCACGGCGCGCAGGTTGGCTGTGAAAATTTCAAGACAGAACAGGTTCCCGCATACGATGTCCTGAGTAAGGTGAAATAGATGCCTCCTACATACATAGCAACAAACTCTGCAAAACTATATACGGTATATAAATAATAAAAAAATAATATTTTATACAGCATGGCATACGGAAGCGATTTGTATGCCGTTTAGTGGTGGAGCTAGATGGTAAAACGGTACCGCACTAAAAATGGTAAAAGTCCTAGATTTTAGTATCTTTTTCAGCCCCACAATACACCTGTGTGCAAAATTTGTAATATGTTAGGACGTCTTTGATGAATTATTGGTGGGGAATTGGATACATTTATGTCAAGTGGCTATGTACTGTCAGATTCCTGGGCATCATTAGTCAGACCTGGCAGGCACTCGCTAGCTTTGCTCCTTAGCACCTGAGTGTTAAAGCAAAAAGAAAGTCGTGATCAGATGCTCAGGGCAGAAAGCTGATTTAGGTCAGCAGTGCACAGAACGGCGCATGCACAAAAAAAACTTAAGACTTTACTGGCGTATCTGAAAAAGCACGGCTGGAACTGGAGTCCAGACATGTCATGCAAGAGATTTCACAGACTGAATGCAAGACACGCACAGGGTGGATTTATTTACGGCTGAAGACACTAGATCGTTATTTATAGACTCCACTCGCTAGAGGTTCAAGCTCTATAGAACATCTGGTAGCTCCTTGGACTCCATCTAGGAAACATGACTTATTAATTGCACTTTCGGCTATTAAAGTAACGCAGTGGTGTCCGGGACAATGTCAATGTGAGTTTGTAACACGCTGCAGCCAACACCAATCCTTGTGTTATAAGGGGTATGCTATATACATACAACAAGCTATAAACAAGCTATTCCAACTGCATCCTTCTGCTCGGCTTCAAACAATAAAATGTTTGTATTCAGAAATAGTTGTATGGAGATAAAATGAGCATAATAATTCTATGAAAATGCTCTGCCGTGAACACGAGGCCCATCCACAAATACACAACACAATGTACACTAAGCAAGCAGAAAGCAGTAATAAATAAAAGCTCTATTCCGTATGACTTTATCCCCAATAATATGTTTTTTACAAGTTGTGTAAATAACTTCCTTATGGGGAACACCATGGTGGCTCATCCCGACATAACAAGCCCAAAGTACCAATGTATTTCTGAACCACAGGAACATGGAAACAGAATGACAGCAGATGTTGTGATCAGAATCAGTCTTTGCTCTTGTTTTATATTCAGGATGCCTTTATGCCTATCCCGTGCGTGTTTACATTCCCTCGCTGCATTAGTCGCTTCCACTTCTGGTATACATTAATAAACATTATTCTTCTGATGGGGTGTCAGGGACATTAAACCATCCCTTTAAAGCATTCCTTAAGGCCCCTTTTGTTGGTGGACATGTAAAAGGTTATAATAAAAGTCTTACATCAGATATATAGTAGTAAAAGGCATGATGATTACACACAGTGGGGTCTCAGCCTAAAACCTGATCTTCATAAGAGAGTCCGCTGTGTCCCACGGCTTAATAGGGCCGGCTCAATTTGACCATGGAGGGCCGTGCCCAAACTATACATGGTGCCACACATCCTTTTAAAGTCATATGCCGGCATGAGGACTGAGGATACTAGCGAGCAGGTCTGTTCTAAAACAGATTCAGGACAATGTCTCACCTAATTACATTACAAGCTATGCAGGAAAAATAATAAGACCATTTTTCAGATGTCTTAAGGAGCGGTTCTCAAAACCTGTGCCAAGCACCAAACCCTAAGAGGAGAAATCAAGGGGTCAAACCACAGTGAGTCAGTTTACAACCGGAGCGCTGCAGTTATGAGTAGAGGAAGGATGGGAAACAGAGACACGATTGCTTAATATACACCGCTCCCCGATCACACGCTAATGTTCATTCATCACATGGACAGCATAACCTCAAACAATTGGAGACCAATGACTACATGTGCAAGAATGCGTGTTACTCATACACGAGGCGTTTCCCTTACGTTATCCAATTAACCACTTAAACGTAAAAGTGATATTTCCCTGTATACAGCAAACCCACTTGCAACATTATAAACACCCAGGTCTCAATTGCGATACGTTTTCCTTACTGGAACATAGAGGACCAAGCAGGGCAATTAAACCCGGATTAGCTGACTAAGCCTACGGCACTGCGTTCACCAATCTGCCAGCTCCAGTAGACATGACTAACCTGGATTAATTGGATTGTCTGTGGTCCAGATTATACAGATGACAGATTAGCATATCGTTAAATCAGTTACATGTGCAACATGAATGGAACCTAGTACAGCACAAAGCAAATGCTTATATCTCATGACTTGGGTGATCGCATCCTCTGCTCCCTGCACTTGGAAGCATGACATGAATTATGATTTATCAGGACATTACTATCTCTTTATTGCATCAGGAAGAATCAACAAAAGTTTGATGCCTGAAGGATTCCTGAAAAGAATAACTGTTCTGTGCAAGTTTCACACGCGCCTGATATGCTATTTTCACATTCAGAAATGGAAACAGAAAGCCCACAACACACACAGTCGCACCGTATTGATCACTGACCTTTTACAAACAATGTGTGCCATTACAGAATATCTCGACTGTGTTCTGTTCATACAACACGAGTTTTCTGATCAATGCTGTTCATTTATTTACTTGGACCACATTAAGCCAAAAAGAGGATTGTGTAAATGCCAGAGGGTAATTAAAATGAAGCGAGGGATCTAACACATTTCTGAGCCAGTAAAGGCATTTTGTAATCATTTGAGAGGGATGGCCAAGTTTAGCTTTATGGTTTTTAGACTAATGACTGATGACGCTGTTCTTTTGAATAGAAAAAAAACAGCTTTGTGCATTGGACTGTAGATACCTCCAAAGCTGGGGAAGAAGACTGGTAGGTCTCCATCTTCCACGGTGGCATCAGCCAGCTGCTTCGCACACCAGCCATACAGTATGTGAAGTTGTCGCGTCCATTTTGCTACTAATTGGTGCACCTGCTTTAAAAATGTCAAATACTGTGTCTATCACCAGAGTGCTTTTTAACAATGTCAAGTTTTTTCATTGTTACCGTTTCTTCATACGTGAAAAATAATTTATTTTAGGCTAATGGTCTACACCTCTTCAACTTTAGATGCCCTGCTCAGATGAGCTTTCCCCTCATCACCTGTTTCTGCAGGTCATCTTGTTATGTTGTCTACCAATTGTTACATTGTTTACAACAAGACACAAGATCAAGTTACATTTTGTCTACATGAAACAGCATCTGCCTTTTATACAAGTCGGAAAGCCGACTCTTGGAAAATAATCCACACAGCACTGGGCCTGAGTAATGAAGCCGGCAAATGACAATTTCATGAATATGTGCAATGTATTGACAAGTCCCATGAAACTCCACACATCCCTTGTTGGGCAGTTTCATGGACTCCCAATCCCTTTTGCATTAATAGGGATGTGACCGGCTATTGGCCTAACAAGAGGCCCTATGCATATCTGCTTAGTGTTTCCAGCAAGAGCTTAAAAAGACACTGAAGCTGCTGTCAAGCAACACAGAAGCCCATGATCAAGTACACTGTTACGCCATGGGGGCTAAACATCTCTTGCTTATTGATGATGCAAGTTGTCTAACATAAGAGGACACATAGCTGAGGTTTCCTCTCCACAGTAAGTGATGGACGTGTCCTGAATGCTATAACCATGGTGTGATTGAGGTCATGTTGTTTCCAATGTGGACTCAGCTTTGATTGACTTCTTTTCATGAGCATGGTGTAAAGTATTGTATTTAAAGAAGGTAGTGCCCTGGCTCTGTTCACAAAGCTTTGTGAACTGGATTAACAGGAAAGTTTAGCGGATGGTGCTACGCAAGAACAAATAAGTCTGTAGACAAGGGCAGAGGTGTCTGTTATGCCAGGGTCAACAAGGATTCCACGCTTGGTTTAGGGAGCTATGCATGAGCTGAAAGCGCTACAAACTGAAAGAAAGTCTGCACACAACTGCATGGGCACTCCCAGGGACTAAAAACCCAACAAGAACAGGGCTTTGAGCCAAGTCAGCTCTTACTTCTACCTCTCACTTCACAATTTAAAACCTTGGCCTTGGGTCAATGATGTGTGCCCAACTGTAGAAGAGGATGCCACTCAGAAGATCCACCACCACATCCGTCAAACTCATCTTCATGAGACAGAACACAGGCTAATTCTGGGTTTCTATGTAAATATCCAAAATACAACATTGCAATTACTTCAATTAACCACTTGGCTGCAAACACCATTATCTAAGCTTTTACTCTTAAATCTGTATTCATGACACAGATTCTAGTGTTATAAGGAAATAGTGGACTTGTTTTGTTAATTTTCATTATGTTCAGTGCTTAACAAAGGACGCGTAGCATTTATTGTGGAAAGACTGTGGAAATGAAACCCAATTCTATTGAACATTTGAAAACAACTAAAGACCACACACCTTCAAAGCGTTAAATTATATATACATATATATTCACACACTCTCTCCTAACTAATTTTACCTATTATGTCCTTTTGTAAATAGATATAACAGCATCTTTGTTTTTACTTACCTTGTGTTGCTCAATCGCATCTATCCACCGCTGTCGATGGTCTGGATCTTGAGCACGCAAGTACCATACACTGTCATTAACACTGATATCAAAGCGACACTCATCGAACTCATGGGGCTAAGAAAGAAGAGAAAATAAAGTCAAATAAAAAGCAGATACAAAAGCAAGTGTCGTCCCAGTAGTTGCATCTACTCTATTAAATTTAACAAGATTGTAACTTAGTGCAACATTACCATGTTCATTGCTAGTACTGTTTAATGCCCAACACATTCCCCAGAACCACACGTTAACTTATTTGGAGCTTCGGCCAAGTACACTTTGCTTTTGGTTTGCTTAGAATACCTGTGTGTAACACACACACACACGGAAAGCCAGGGTCATGTGAGCAGTGTGAACTTGACGCCGAGACCCTTATAGATGCCCAGCACCGGCCTGCTGTGCGCTGCCAAGATGAGCTATTAAATATACCGGAGTCCATGCTCACAAACTTGGCACCGTTTTCCTCTCTTGGACTCGCAATAAAGGAATGTTGTCAAGCTTTTGGAGGATTGGCAGCTACAGCTTTGTATTCTATGGTACAAAAGAACAATATTTCTTCTGCTCCCTCAAGAAGCCAGAATAATGCACCTACATCCAACGCATATGCAAACTGTGCTTGGCATCAAAAGTTACGGAGACCTCTGTAATAATATAAAGATCATACAGAGTGTGAAATCACAACATGTTTGGCAGCATACCACTTACATATATTTTACACACAGATTCAATTTTAAAATCTATATAGTCACATCCAAGGGGACTATTATGTTTTTTTTAAACCTGTGTTTGTGATATTTTATTCAGCATTAATGTTTGTTCGATGTGAACATCAACATAATCAATTTAATCTTATTGCAATTTAAAAAATATATATAGTATTGCTTTTTCTTTGCATAAAGGTACAGTTTGTTACAATGGGTGGGATATACAATCTTATTGCTCGGGAGACTATCTATGGTTCCAGACTTCACTGAAATTGATCTTGGTTGCCACAGACCAGGATGGGCAATTCTTTCCTTCTGGCAAAGCTTTCCTCCTGCCTGAGAAATGCCCTATAGTGGCAAAGTCAGACATCAACCACTGGAGGGGCAACTTAGCTCCCGTGCTGGGGAAAGGAAAAGCCAACCCAATCTTAAAACATTATCACTGAGGAGATGCTAGCACATATCGGGTCCAAGGGTGCACTCAATTAGCATTTTTAGCTGTTCTCTATAGTCCAAAGGTCTACCTTGGCTTTGAGCCTGATGGAAAAACTAATGGCTATAAAAAAAAAAAAATTAAAAAGAAAAAACACAAAACCAAAAACCGTAGAACAGCACTCATGCAGTTTGAACCACAGGAATAATGAATTCCATTCCTGTCAATTGAGACTCTGGACAGCTTTCAACTGCTCTACGCTGCCAAATACAGCTTTAATGAAAGATTTATTTCATGATTATGTAAGGACTTCTTGCATCTCTATCACGTAACAGAGGACATTCATTTGTGTTTAAAAACATACGCAACCATTCAAGAGTTTGTGATCACTAAGAAAGTTTACAAGTTTTTGAAATAAAAAGCACATTTTGCCCATTTTGTAATGGACAAGAAACACAATGCAGAAGTTAATGTTGTAAATGACTATTTCAATACGTATTTATACATAAATGCTGGTAATGCCAAAGGATTCACTTACTTTTTATTGCCAATGTACATATACACACACATCTGACTTATACAAGTCAATCACAAACATCACTTTATCCATTAAAACCTCATTAAAATTTTAGAGATGTTTTGAATGTTTTACTGTTCAAATCCTCCAGTGTGGTTAAAGTCAAATGGCTCTAAATGAGAGATGTAATTGCATAATTAGAATAATGTGTAGGAATTCTCTGTGTGCAAATCCGGGAATTTAACAAATTGAGGAATTTGTAGGCTATATTCCCCTCCTACAGCACCATCGATAGCTGCTGATCAACAACTCTTATTTGCTTCTGTCTATAGATGGGACTTGTGTGGTCTCCAATGCTTCTTTAAGGAATATGCTAGCCAACTAAAAGATCACACCATTAGGTTAATTCTCCTGCACAGGTTCTAAAGACCTGTAAAAGGTTATGTCATTGAGTCAGGTGCATTAGATCTGCCCAAAAGCCTGCCGCTAGGCTTCTCTCCCTTCTGCTTTCCCACACAGTAAAGTCCTCCATTGGCTCCCTATTAGTACACTACTAATAGTACAAATTTAATTTGTAAGCTATCATAAAAAGCCCCCCTCCATACATTTCTGACCTTATAAAAACCTTTACTTTGTTCACGTATGGTGAGGCTTTCTGCCTCGCTTATCACTTCTTGTAAGCAGGACCCTTTCTACTCAATGTATCCGTTTATCTCAGTCTGTCAATTCTAGTCTTGTCATATACCCTGAATAATGTACTGTAAGAAGTGCTGCGTAAATTCTTAGCACTGTAGAAAAGATGTTATTAGTATTATTATTGTATTTATTGTTAAGTGCAGCCAAAAAGTGTTGGAGAACTACACTCATTGATGCTGGTCTAGCCACATTGTTAACCTAGGGCTTGTCAAGTATTGCGAGACCCAAGCTGCACAACAGCTGAATTGTAACTTGTCGGTGTATATGTGGGTGTATATGCCGGTGTATATGCTTATACAATGGGCTACCATGTACAATGAGCAGTCGATACAGATAGCCTCAAGTAAACCCAGTTAAAGGACTAGGAATGCTTACAAGCCTGGTGCATAAACCCCTTAAGGTTGGGTTCGTGAATTAACTCAGTGGAATTAGATTCATGGCATGAAAGGTCATGGGGGGGGGGGAGCTAGGGCTCGTGCTAGCAAATGAACCACGATGTATGGTGTTCCTGATGGAAACAATTTTGAGGCACAGGAAAAGCTGGGTAGGACTTTGCGCCCATTCTAGGGAAGGAGAGAAAATGCATCTGCAAAACATTTGTGCACACAAAGCCAACACAGTAATTATTATTTAAAATCTAGGGATGTCATTTTAGCTTTTTATTTTTTCCATTAAAAACCAGCCAAAAAAAAAAATAAAAAAATAGGAATGCTTGAAACGATTGTAAACATACAGAAATGGTTGAATGACACAGATGGAGGAGATCTACACATTGGCGCTGCGTGCCTCGACACATGATTATAATTATGAAATTAAACCTCACTTCCCGCTGGAGAACCTTGTGACATTTCCAAGCAAATCACGACAACTCTGCAAAGTCAAGACCAGGACCATGATACCAGGACCAAGCCCAGCCGTGAAGTGTTTTATTACAGGACAACATAAACACTCCAACAACCTGAAGAGAAAAGGCAGCTCCCGAGACTCCTTGCCACAGGACCCTAGGTCAGGCTGTTTCACAAACACAATCTGTAAAGTAACAAAATGGTACCACGGGGAGGTTTTTAGTGCACCCACTGTTTGTCTTGTGCAGGCAATTCTGCTTACAGGAATTGTTATGCATGACTTATTTACGCAACATTACAGTACATGCTTTGCTGCCATGCCCCTTCCAAAAGACTTCTGCTCCAAGAGCGCCAATGGGACACGGGTGGATTTATTACTGCAGCAAACTGCATGAGCTTATCTACCATGAGCTTGTAAGATGAGAAAACTCAGGGTGCATTGCCACAAAACGACAAAGATTAGTTAAAGGGACACCCACCACCCTCTAGCGTAATCTGCACTGTGTTCACCCTGTGGGGTAATAGGTTTTAACTGCGCCTCTGATTTATCATATACAAGGTAAAGGTATACAGTCATAATGGTGCAAGAAAAGATGGAGTTAAAGGCCATATGGTTTATGGCAAACATAGAAAAAGCCACCAAAACAGAGAGAAATATGCTTATCTCATTAATATTTTACATGAAGGACAGCCGTGTGTAAATGAAGTACTTGCCGTCTCCAATTAACTGCTGCAATAACTTCATTCACTATTGTAAAAGACTCAGGCAGCTGTGTTAACCACATCGCTGCCAAGTCATCTGCTCTGTAGTTCCAACATGCTGTCTAGATACCACAGTATAGTTCCAATGGCGTTGTTTCCAACATTGTTAAATGCTTATCTCTTTATTAACTCATGCAGTATTACTGTCACAAGACTTGCCTGTTTCTATTTGTAATAATTAGTAGCAGTCTATGGTAATGACAATGTTACATGGTTAAATAAAAACGAGTAGGAGAGAACGCACTGGTAAGAATTCCTGAAAGTCCAGAGTTATTCGCTAGTTTAAGAAGGTGGTATGGAGGGGGAGAATAGAGAGGCATTGTTTGAGTTATACGCAAGGTTGGGAAAACAAACTCTAGTATATGCCGTGCCTGGCAGAGACGTCGCTCTTTACATGCACAACGAATATCACATTGCCTGTGGATGTGAAGACTGAACTTCCACTGGAAAAACATCGGAAGTATAGTCCCGCTCCCCATTTGAACTGCACGTTAAGGACCGCATTTTACTGCATGCAGTATCAAAGTTTTCTTTTATTATTAGAATGGGAAATCGACCCATGGCTCCTTTGTTTTAAGGTCTAGCGCTTAACTTTTTGTGTCATTTTATATTGTTCTCTATGGGTAACATTGAACCAAGAAAATATCAAGCGGGCTTCCCAATTTATCTCTCTGGCTCTTAACTTCAGAAATGATTTGCGGCTTTTATGCACTTGCCTTCATGTTCTTAAAAGACCTACTCGTACTTTAGTCTGAATAATTCATAGAAATTAAGTATAATCTTAGTAAATGACAGTCAATAGTCCTTGCATGAGTCTTCACATCCATCCCATGTAATTGATCCACAAAGCATTTATGTTGCCCAAGGAGTCCCTTCAGTCGTTCTTGTGCCTCACCAAACACCTCTGACCTAGGGTGGCATAAGTCCTTAAAGCCAATCAACAGACTTAATTCTATCGAGAAGCCATCTGGACTACTAACATTGACATCTGGGTATGGGTGTTCATGACGACAGGTTCAAGAACAACTACCTTACACACATTATTCCAAATGCAAGGAGCTCCGTGCTGCAACAGCCACAGACCTTGTGGAGAGCCAATGTGCGTTAAGGGACAATGTGACAAAGTGCTCCAGGATCAGGTCTGATTCAGGTTACTGTCCATCAACAAGATAAACAGTCCTTTCAAGTGAGATGTTTTGATGCAAAATGACCGAACTTACTGGGCTACAACTCCCCACCACATTATATGTCCGTGCACATAAACAACAGCATCACATTTCAGAGACGCTCCCATTGTTTTACATTTTAAGTCCGTCTATAAGAGACATCAAAAGGGAAATAGGCAAGATAAAAGGGCAATTTCAAGCCAGCTCTGTAATAAAAATGCAGCACACAGGCTAACATATGACATATGTCATTAGGAGAAACCAGGCTTACCGTGATGACAGCCTTGCTGAGGCAGATTGAGCCCCTGCAGCCATATTCAGTCTCATCCTCAGATTTGTAGTAGCTTAAGGTGTTGTTCTTCAGGACAACCCATCGGTCCTGCCAACCATGGATATAGTTTGTCCACTGCAAGAAAAAGAATGTACAGTTACCACAACTACTAAAGCAATAAAACGAATATTTAGCTATATTGGCATATATTAAAGAAAAAAATATATAAAAAACAAACAAAAAAAAACCCATAGAATTTGACACCTGATCTTGATGCAAGAGATTTACCCCCCCCCCCCCCCAGTCCTTGGTCTGGTCCCATAGCGAGGATAGCTCTACTTCGGAACTAATATCGTTATACAGCAATAGAGCGATGGGTTCCACGACCACAAGATCATCCGGATGTAAATGAAATGTGTTTTGATGTATGGAAAGACGCTGTCTGCATATCAAAAATAAAAACCATGACCAACAAATTACATTTCTATTGCCACAATCTTATAAACTAAACCATTTGACTCGCTGAGTTTACTTTAACAACCACATACTGGACGGCGGGAAAGTGTGTCGCATTACTATGAAGAATGGGAAGTCGCATCAACCTCAAGGGCTTTACAGTCCTAAACGCACAACTTTGGGTGGCCAGAGATTGCATCAAACAAACTACCTAACTCTAACAGGAATGGATGAATATATGAGAATTTAAGGAGCGCTGTATACACATCTTGACTTTACATTGAAACAATACATTACTACAGACGTGTTGGTCTGTCCTCTTTTCTTTATAACCTCAACTACAATGCAGGGTTGGGCTCTGATATTAACCTAATCACAAATACTCACACACTTTGTGTTTGCAGTTTTAGTTGTAGCCACCCTCAGTTTCCTGTCCAGACTCACAAAGCCACGCCAAGTACTATCACAACCAAAATAAATACACAGTATTTGTTGACGGAGGGAGTATATGTGGGTTTTAAACTTTTGCAGGAAAGAAAAAATTGGTTCCCCTGCTAATACATACTAATAATAAAATACTGTTTTGCGTATTTTTGGTTTTTACTTACTAAACCAAATATTCACGTCACAGACAATGCCACCAACACCTGATAACATGTCGACTTCTGAGCCTTTGGAGAGGATTCTAATATTTCATCCAGTAGCCAGACCACTTTAACGCTATTTCTGATTAAATCTATAGTTTTTTTTTTACCTTACTACTACATGTCATGTGTGGTTAATACAGTTGTCCACCCTACTGTGTTGCAAAGAACAAAAAAGGCTATTCAAATATACAATTAGCCATATACTAATAGATCAAAGTGCCTTATTACAAACAGGAAACTGACGTACAAGTATTGACAAGCTACAGCAGATAAAAGGACAGGATTCTCCCAGCCTTCTGAAAATACTTTTCTGCACAAAACAAGAATCCTTGAAGGTTACCACGACTGAAGGTGCAAGATATGAAAGCGCTTTTTATGGCAATTGCTTCTAATTCAGGGAAATCATTTCTTGGTGTATGTATATGGATATAGATATATATAATGTCTGCAGATGCTAGGTAATGAGTTTTTCTAGAATTGCCCCTCTAACACATCCTTTCAGCACTGGCTGGGAGTCCATAGCGGCTCATAAAGATTACCAATGTAAACAGGTGCAAAGCTAGCAGGCATTGTCTATACAGCTCAAAAGATTAGGGCTAAGACTGTAACGCTATATGCACAGCTATGAGAACAGCCTTTTAATAATGGATTACGTTTATCTGTTCCAGGCATCGGTTTGTAATGAACTCCCACCCTGATCTGATAATAGGTGGTGGGGGGGACGGGACTGCACCTTTCTGTTATCAGACACCCGTTACCAAATGCCCACTAATGTCCCCCTCCTTCAGACTGCTCTGAGCATTTTATTGAGTCTTCCCAATCCCAACCGGCTGGTCTTGTCACATTTCAGCACTATCTTGGCCTTGATCCTACAGTGACCGTCATTTACTTGACTGTAGATGATGTTTTTGTGCAAAACAGAGCATATAGAGGAAAACTAGTAGCGGAGAAGAAAACAAACACATTGTATATGGATGATTAGTTATTAAATAGTCAGTATTTACATGTTGGGAGCAGAATTGTAATTGGTAATCCTGCCGGTAAACATGATGGCACTGTACCCAACAGATTTATGTATTTTAAATTAAAATATGGATATATCACCACTCTGGCCACCAAGAAAATAATGTTGGCCGCTAAATGAGTCTCAGTCTGGCTCTAGAATTGTGGCGACATCTACCAAGCACCATCACTTCTCTCAGAAAGGAAAGTCATAGTACTGGTTTCTTTTGTTTAAATGGGGCAAAGTGATTTAGCGAAGCAAAAATCTCAAACTAAAGCAGATGATGACATAAGTTGGGTCGCATTGTCTCCTGCAGTTATTAACACGCAGCAGACCACAACGGCTCATACAACTAAACCAAATGTTTAACAAGCTTCAACAGAGCCTAAACTCGTCTTTCAATATGGCCACGTACAAGCACATCCATATATCTGAGAAATTAAATTATATATAATATATATACATATACACACACACTTGATTAGCACAATGCCTGACATTCAGAGGCACCATGACTCTGCATCCTAAAACACATACAAGTTTAATTTAATAGTGAAACTCAAGCGTACTCAAGAAAAGCTTTGGGTGATCATACTGCTGTCCAAATTAATTAATTATTTAGTACTAAGTGAATCATAAAGGGCAGCATGGATGGACCAGTTGGTTCTTTTCCAACACTATGTATCTAAGATGCCTTGAATGTTTTCTGTGTATGTCATAAAAACAGGTGAATAGCAAATACAGTTAAATCACAGGTATAATAAGCATCGATTACATAGTTTTCAAGGGTGCTGAAAAAGTGGTGTGTATTATAGCCAAGTACTTAATACAAACCATGACCGACCGACAGCGGCGAGCACAGCCGCCAGCAAAGCCATCTGCATCAGAGTTCCCTAAGTCCCAGCATGCTGGTTGAGTTTGAGCGCCGGCATATGATGTCATTCCCCAGCAGCGTGAGAACCGCGAGGGAGCAGGAGACCAGACATGTGACCTGCTGGACCACACGCAAAGAACCTGCCCTAGGTACAAACCTAGGTAATCTGGGAGGGGGTCCTGAATGCAGACGTGTCCAACGCTTGGAGTGAGTTTGCATATATAAGTGCGTACATGTATAAGTGTCGGTATATGTAAATGCGTGTATGGGAAACCAAAGTGATATTTCTCTGGCATTAACACTATTTTAAATGAATCAGCAGGTTTTACTAGCAGGCGTTACTCATTTGTGTGGTTAGAATAGTTGAGTAAAGTGTAAACCTGGATTCCATTATTTCCACTTTGATGCCCATCAATAAACCATTGCAAGAGCAAATGTGCAGAAAAGGACTAGATCGTTAATTAGCTAAATTGCACTTGGGTTTAGTCTGTTGCAGAGATGGCAAAGAGGAGCAAGAAGACTGTAATGCCCCACAAATAAAGTAAAGCACTCTGGCAAGGGATAGACGAATGTATGGATTCTGGAATATACGGTAGAATCAGTGGAATACTCTGGCCCGGACATCCCAGGAGATTTGCGGTCAGACTCCTAGGTGGGCCGGCTGCTTAATGGCCCAGTTGGAGAGATCAGCTTTCTCCATTGTAACTGGCACACCCCCCGAGGATTCAATGTATCCCTGCTGTTGGACTAAATACCTGCAAAGGCCGGGGATGAGATTTGAAATGTAGCATTAATAATCACTGTTACAATAGGAATACAGGCTTTTTATACAGTCCTTGATAGGCAACAATTAGAGAATATAAAAAGGATTGAGGATTGGAAAATCTAATGACCGCAGGAAACCGATAAATAGGAACGCTGGCTGTTGGACAGGAAGGAAGTTACCACTTCCTGATCGCAAGCAGTTCTGGGTTATAAAAAGAGAATTCCTCCCATGTGAAATGTGATATTTAGAGGACAGCACATGGGTCTGTGGGGTTATTAGTAAAACAAAGAAATATATTTTAAATGACACGATATGGAACGCTGTGGGATTGGAATACCGGGTAAAGGTCGTGGACTCCAGCCACGGATATAATTCATTCCATAATCACAAAAAAACAGGCTCATCACAAATAAAGCTCTTCCGTGCAGAAGTCATTTTCTTTAAAAAGTTATAATAAAAAAAAACTTCAGGAAAAAATAAAGTGACAGATCTGCTATCGTTAAGAGCAGCACAAATATATTGACGTTGCAATAGTACCGGAATTATCTTTGGCTACAAGAAACAAAGAACCAGAATTTGGTCAAAATTTTGGGGCAGTTCTTAAAAAATTAAATAAATTAATGAGGCGTTCTAAACTGCAAAGTAACACTGAGTGACCTTCGGTAGTAAGCTTCAGAATTATGTTTCAATATCAATATATGAGAAAGTGTAAAGGTCAAGGTGCAGCGATAACAACGGAGATAAAAATTCCTGGAGATTATGGCAGGACGGTATTCTCAACCGTACAGCAGAGCTCCACATCTGCGAATGCAATAATAAAACTGCTACATTCCAACACTAACCTTACCCATGGGTATTGGGCTCGGACCGCTGCGTTTGGCTATTATGAATACCAGAAATCGACCAAAATCGCATACCGCAGGCCTAAGCTGGATTCTAGGGACGGGTTTACACTTATTACCGAGGCGAATAGATAGCAAGCTTCTGTGACCGGGGCTCTCGTTACATCAGAATTGTCATCTTATGCACTACTTGCTATGTCCTGTTTACACATCGTACAATACTGCGGCATATGATGGCGCTACAAAATTAAAGTGAAGGAAAACAGACATTGAGTCAGATTCACGATCAGCAATTTAGTGGCCCGGTATTAAGCATCCAGCAATCGGTATGGACAACTCAGTGGTTTCTATGGCGATAGCTCCACATTTAGTATATCACAATAGAAATATTGTTAGGAATTTGCCTCAGTGTTTTGTTTCACCGCAAATGAAATGTACATAAAAAGTAATTTGCTTTTGAAAGCTGAAGTCTTGTGTTGGATTACCTAACCATTTACACACGTCTCAACGGTCACATGATTCATTCTTCCGCTAACAAGGAGGCAGCAAGATTACAACTTTCCTCACAGTATTGCAAAACGTCAATTATCACATGCGATATTACGACATACAAAGTACAAAAAGTCAATTGATACGGCTCTATATTCCCAGCATACGCATCAAGTAGCACCATTATGCTTCATCAGGGTTATTTCCAGCGCCTCAATCGTCCAAATGGTTCCCGTGGATGTTCATGAAGCAGCATTTTAGGACTCACTTAACTGAAAGGCATAACGTTCTGAACACAGAGAAGGAAAAGACACACAAACAGCCTACGAGTGCCAACTCCCCACACCCTACATATAGAGGCTTCATTACTGTATAGATTGCACGCTACTCATTGCGACTGAGCCCCCTACATGCCAAGAACGGCCGTGGTGGAGCAGTGGCTCAGCCAACATTTAAGCAGAGATGACAGAATACAAAACCAACGACGACATTATACCGGACTACATACAAAATGAATAACACGCATGAGAGACCCCTGCTGCCAACATACAGACCGATCGAGACATCAGGGTGCCCCACTTCAGCCACCGTATAAGAATTTCCCTTCATACATGTGTGTTGTATGCTGGCGTGTTGACTCAACCTCAAACATACAGATGTTTCTTCAGATACCCAAAGCAACACTTTGGGCAAATGCCTGGAAAAAACGATGCCTATTATATGTAGCGCTAAACAAAATCAGCCAAATCATCGATCCTCTGCTCCAAAATCAGCCCTATTGCTAAGTTAAGGCAGAAACCAGATGACACACAGGAGCCGAAGCCGCACCGGAAAGGAATCCGAAGCTTTAAATCATGTTATTAAATATTAAGATACCCTCATGTCACATTGCATTAGCGGAATCATAACACTGCACAGGCTCCGGCAAAGCACAGAGTACACTCGCAGCTGCGATGACATATTACCAATATATTCTAATTAATCGGCCTGATGCAGAAATAGTGTACCATCAATGACACGCGGATCACGCCGTTCACCCCCAATAAAATATTTTTATGTATTTATTCATTTAGCAACAATTTATTGCTGTACATATTAGCAGTCGGCAAAAGATGACATACATAAAGTATATATACACACACACACACACACACATTATATATATATATACACACATAACAGAAAATATAAACCGCTCCATGTAAAGGTACTTTTTTTGAATCTGGATATGTAATTTATATATATCTATATATATATATATATATATATATATATATATATATATTATACACACACACACACACACATTTATAGGGAGACAGTCTTAAGAAGCGTTTATGAGAAGGTTCTTATAATGAAAGGTACGGGGTGAGGGAAGGTTCAAATTAGATAATAAGAAAATGCACGGGGCGTTTCCTGCACCTTTCCCCAGAACTACATGTAAACTCCAGAAGGCCGGGCAGCTCCAAAGGACAGCTCCATGTCACCATCAAGGAGCCGCAGCCTGCGGGGATCAAATGACTGCAGTTTAATGCCCAATGGCTGATTGCTATCAGGCAGACGCCACTAAAGTCTGGGAGACACCGCAGTTTGCAGCGTGTGGCACCGGCCGCCGGGAAGTCACAGAGGGGAGACAGGTTTGTGTTAATTGCTTAACATAGCGCCTTCATAGTCCACAGCACTGTACAACGGGTAAAGACTTGGCGAACCAAAAGGTGGAAGGGCCCCACAATCACAGAGGAGTGCCCTCTATGAAAAGCAAAACGGAAACAGGGCTCACCTTAGAGAGGACCCCGCAGAGCTCCACGGGCGGCCCCGATTCGGTCTCCAGGTCTTCCTCTGAGCCTGAAGAGTTCCAGCTCTGATTATCCGACATCGGCGGGAGCCCAGAAACGGGCGCGTATTCAGGAGCCTCGTCCAATCGTACCTTCTTGTCCAGATTGTACTGTGTGTCTGCCGACCAGACCACTCGCGAAGGAACTGGATCTATATAAACAGAGCACGGAGCAGTGTCGCTAGCTACCACAGAACCAGAGCAGCCATCTTCATTCTGCAATGAAGCCTCCCACAAAATGGGCGGGCTGCCCAGGCAACCGCCGTTGGACTCCGTCCCGCCCATCATTGTTGCCCCGCCTATTATAGAAGTTACGCCTACCCAACCTGAGGCGTGCTTTACCGTGACAATCTACGTGCGTTAGTACGTGGCAGTGGTGCTTCCGTCACCGCCATTTTTTTTACGGGCAGTATGGCTTTCGAGACGTTTCCGTGCCTGTCAGAGATTTGGTTTATGAGTTACGAAATAAATATACGGTATATAACACATACACGCATATACACACATACACGCATATACACACACACACACACACACACACACCACACACACACACACACACACACACACGAAATGTAACATTACACAGAAAACAAACGCATGTTGTTTGGCTGCACATCATACTTGCCCAAATCCCTTGGTGTAACACCAAGGAGCGTGTGACTCCAGGTATGCCCACAACTTGCCGGCAAAATTATGATCTCACAGCGCATTACATCCACGGACTTCAACCTGTTTACGCAGTGTGCCAGTTTGGAATTGAGCCACTTTGGTGAATGCTCCACCTGCCTGGAGCCACCGAATTATTCGGTAGCTACAATTGTAATTATTTCAATGCAGTGTTGCATGCATACAGTATTTTCCATATGCCTCTAAGGTTAAAGCAGGATCTGATCACCATACCTGGGAACTCTCCGGGTCTGAGCCAGAGATTGCTGGGTGAGCACTGCTTCTCCTGTTCTCCGGGTCAAGACCTGAATCCTCCAGGTCACAGAAGCGGGGTCTTGACACACCCCGCTTCCCGCCCATTTTTCCTTAAAATGGGGGTGTTTCCCGCTGCCATCAGCGGGAATGTCTGGACGTCAGCGGGAACTCCCACCGACGTTAGTGTGCAGTCCTGGCCGCGTCCCGCAAGGGAAGGCTCTGTGTTGCCTGAGCTCAGAAGTTCCCAGGTATGCTGATCACCATACACTTGGTTCTAATATGGTGTATTTTTTCTGGCAACTAAGAGCTGTCTTGTCGCACAAGGAGGCCATCCTGACTCCTGAGAGTTATGATTCCCTGCTCAAATACCACCATACCATGGAATTCTTTGTTCTGGAGATTCCAGTTGAAGTGCTGCTTTTCTGGGTCTCCGGTTCATCATTTAGAAACTCCAATTTGTTGGATCGCTGTTGCAGCACACCTAGCTTCTCTTCCAGCCACAGCGTCAGTGGCGTAACTACAGCTGTGACAGGGCCCATGCCTCTAGGGAGCCCGGTGCGACCCCTTGTACTGATTCAAAATAGTCAGGAAAGGGCCCTTACAACCTGGACTGCAACGGTCCAGGTCTGGAGGGCCCTTTCCAAACAATTTTGAACCAGCTGAGGTAGGAACATCTTAGGGTCAGGTTACGTCATGTGACCCCACGGTAAGGGGGTTAGGATGGCACTGATTAGCTGCTTGGGGCAAAAGTGGCACTGTGGGACATGTTGCTTGGTGAAGTTGGGGGCAATTTTTGCACCAGGGTCCTGTAGTTTCTAGTTACGGCTCTGCACAGCGGTTTCCTGCCATCAGCGGATGTTTACCACATACAGTATGATAAGGAGTCAGGGTACTTGTCTAGAACACTGATGGTGAACCTATGGCACATGTGCTACAACAGGCACACCAAAGCCTCTGTTGTGGCACATGCCAGGTTGCCAACTGGCTGGGTAATTTTTTTAATTCAGCCCAAAATGAAGGGAGCGCTAACTCTGTTCATACAGACTCTTGTTTCAGAGGTATGGTTGTGAAGCGTGCAAGCCATTGAAGAAATTATGTCATATCTGAAGCTTCCTTACAGATGCCGCACATACTGCAATGGAGCACTGGTTCAGAGCTTGTGCTCCCACCACAAGAACTTAGAATGGTAAGAGGTGGAGAGAAATAGTAAGAAAAAAGGAGAGATAAAGAGAAAGATATAGAGGGGTGATTTATGAGGGGAGAGAAGGGGAGAGATTGAGAAAGAGAAGAGAGAGAGTGGTTGCAGCAGCAATTTTTTTATTCTTATA
The DNA here is from genome assembly GCA_009364415.1 of Spea multiplicata. Lineage (NCBI taxonomy): Eukaryota > Metazoa > Chordata > Amphibia > Anura > Pelobatidae > Spea > Spea multiplicata. The sequence continues at coordinate 973 of VKOC01018868.1, read as the reverse complement.
CTGATGGAACTTCATCTTTAACCCCTTAAGGACCAGTGACGTGCTTGGCATGTCATGAGGTTAAACGAGCTTAGAATGTGACCAGCAATCAAACAGTGTTGCTGCAATACCTCAACATTGAGGCATTCAGGATCACACAAAAAATGTTGGGGCCTCTTGCGATCACTCTACTACTGAAAGATGCTATGACTTTAAATATGGCAGTGGCCTTCCGTTTAGGAAGCGATCAATTAGTTCCTTTGCTTAGTGTCACGGTATAGGTAGACAAGGTGGATCCAACTAAGCAGACAGGGACCTTATATCCAACAAATGGGAGACACAATAGGCTCCGCTAAGAGACAGTTCAAAAAACACAGTCCGTGGTCTAGGGCAATAGCAGGCAGCGAGGTCAAACAAATCCAAGGTCAGGGCAGGCAGAACAGGAGCAAACAGGTTAAACAGTTCGGGTAGTAGGCAGGCAGAGAAGATCTGTAGTCAATAAACAGGCCAAAGGTCGGTACACAAGATCAAATATATAGTACAGCACAAGAAAACAGCACACCCAAAAGCAGTATAACGCTTAGAACGGGCAAAGGACATAGCGAGACTGAAGAATTTATAGGAAACAGGTACTCACGTCACGGGCCTCGCCGTCGTGTGCCGTTGGGTCATTGCGCTGCCGAGGGCATTAAGGCGAGGACGTAATTCCATTGTGCGTCCGCGTGGGAGGTGGAGCAGCGACGCAGACGTGTGGAGGAGGAGACGGAGGCGGGGTTGCCGGTGTTGCGCGATCCGGCGTGAGCCGCGGCGCATAACAGCGGCGGAGGTAGGAGTCGCGGTGCTCGTGACACTTGCCTTGTGTTGTTTAAATGCCTCGATAAACACTTTTGTTTGCTGTCAGTGAATTTTTAGGGGTTTATTTATTATGTGATTTATTTTGAATTAATTGATTATTCAATTATTACATTTTTAATTAAATTATTTCTATAATATA